>JANAVB010032122.1:0-70781 GCA_029216955.1 Iris pallida
TCTGTTGACTAACTGAGATGATCAGAGTGTCGAGACATGACGGGCCAACTTCTGTCCTTATTTGGTTGGGAGGTTGGTTCGAAGTGTCGTGACGTTATGTGAATCCCAGTAGCAAGCAGAGATCTATTATTATATTCTCTTATTTACTGGTTTAAATTCCTCATATCGTGCTTCCTTGCGATACTTGTTGTTTGCCATTAAAATTGTTTGATTGAAAACTTTAATACAAACAGAACAGTGTTACAATGTAGGACTTAGATGTAGTCCTAGGAGTACACTTTTGTTTAAGCTGGGTCCTTAGTGCCAATAGAGCGAGTGGTAATGCGTTGACTCCGTTGACCGGTTGACGACGGTTATCGGTTCTCTGAAGGCGTGGATTGCTCTGGGTGCTGGAGCTTGCTGAGAGGAGAAAGACGTTGAGTGTCTGTATCTGCCTCTCTGATGATTCCTTGTATGTTCGTTGTGGATTCTCTCTGTGTGTGAAGGAGAAGATCCCTCTATTTATAGTTTTGCAGGCTGGCTGCTCATGCGCGCATGTAGGATGCGCCGGTATGTGGGGATGCCACGTGGAAGTTGCTGATAGGGGTGCACAGATGATGCGCCCTGATTGGGAGGTTGAACTCTTCATACTGCTGTTGTGAGCCGGTACGTAGCAGAAGAGAAGATCTTTCTGTTGCTGAAATCTTGGACGAGTTGAGTCAAAGGACACATGTCGTCGACTCATGGCTTGAAGATCTCGAATTTGGGGGGGTAGTGATCTGGTGAGCTGCACCTTGGATCTGGGCGCAGGAGGAGGCTGTGGCTCATAACCTTTAGGAGTTACAAACTATTTAGGGCGCATGGCTTTTGAGGCGCATGCAGGTGACCTTCCTTCTGTCTTTCGGGATCAGAGATCAGTCTGGGGCGCATGGCTTTTGAGGTGCATGCAAAGCTTCAACTGGAGACTCTTCTTCTGTCTTTAGGGATCAGTGAAGGGTCTGAGGCGCATGGCTTTTGAGGCGCATACTGGTTTGGACGCATGGCCGTAGAGGCGCATGGCGATTTGGACGCATGGCCGTAGAGGCGCATGGTGATTTGGACGCATGGCCGTAGAGGCGCATGGTGATTTGGACGCATGGCCGTAGAGGCACATGCGGATGGCCACGTGGCAGTAGCCGTCGGAATAGAGTCATGATGATGCTGACGTTGCCGACGCTTCGTTCTCTGAAAAAGCTGTCAACCGTTCAGACTTTGGGAAGCGTGCTGCCAACTCTGGTGTCAGTTCAGCGTTTAATGTTTGTGACGTTCGATGGACAGCTGAGGGGGCACATTGGTTGGTGGTCCACTCGGCATGGAGATGTGAGGGAGGGGACGCATCCTTTGTGATACGCCGAGTACTGTAGGACGCGTCTGTGTGATGCGCCTGATGCTGGAGGGCACGTCCGTGTGATGCGCTGTTTGGCTGGCGCATCCGACATGTCCTTTAATGACGCGACTGTCTCGCTCCTCGAGTGCTATAAATAGCCGTTTGGCTAAATTCGAGGCGTCCGGTTCATCCATTTAATGCAAATTCATTGTACAGAATTCGGAGAGTCATCCACTTGGCGCGTGGGTTTGATTTGCTCAGCCTATAAATAGTGGCATGGAGAGAAGGTTTGCTCCTCATTCCCTCACGTACTTCCAACATGAACTTGGATATGTGGGTGCATTCTGTTGACGAAGTGCTCCCGAGGGTAAAGATGAGACGTCGTGTTGTCTTCGATGCACTTGAAGGTGACTGTTACATCCAAAAGACGGAGTCAAGGGCTTCTGAGGCAGGCGGAAGGTGCCTGTTGCATCCAAAGATAGGGATGTTCGGGCCTCGTCTCCGTTGTTCCGGAAGAGCCGTAGATCGGAATGGTGGTGCTAGGCTCTCTCTTCCTTCAAAGTGGGTGCCGCCCACCTTGATTGTGTTGAAAGCTCCTTGTGTCATGATTTCGATCACGGTCTTCCCTGGTCTTTGGAGGCTCTTTCGAAGCCTTCCCTGGCCACAGCATTTGCGGTGCTCTTCTCTTCCTTGGTTCCAGCCAGAGGGTTAAATGCTTTGCTTGGCGAAGCACTTATCAGGTGAGCCTGGCTGGAAGAGCGGCACATAACTGGGCTCTGCTCGGCCAGGTGAGCCTAGTTGGAAGAGTTGCTCATAACTGAGCTGCTGAAGGGATGCACATAACTGAGCTGGATGCACATAACTGAGCTGCTGAAGAGATGGTAGGATGCGCCTGGCTGGAGGCGCATGACATCTGCTGCGCCTGGCTGACAGCGCATGGTGTCTGCTGCGCCTATCGGAAGGCGCATGGTGGTTGCTGTGCCTATCTGGAAGGCGCATGGTGGCTGTTGGCTGTAGATCTAGGATCCTTCCTTTGTAGAAATTCTCCTTTGTACAACCTTTTCTAGACATGTAATAGACTTTTATATATATAAATAAAAAGTCCTTCTTTGATTGTCTATGGCTTATTTGATTAGCTGTCTGAGTTCTGGCGCATATAATGCCTGGCGCATGGGCTTTCTGGTTGTGAAATTCTATGCTTCTACAAGACCCCCTTCAAAGTTTTCAAAACTTTTGAATAAGTTTTGGAATACTTTGAATAAGAAGCATGGAGGTCAGGGCGCATGATTTTTGGGCGCATACTTGTTCGGGCGCATGCTCCTTTCAGTTGATGATGATGACGCCGGTAACCCAAAAGATTAATGATGATCTTTTGGTTGTATTTGTTGTTATCTCCTCACGGAACCCGAAGCGACGGCTGAGATTACACGTCATCGGTTCACGCGTGCGACCAAGCCCTATAAATAGGTAAGGGTTAGAGAGAGAGAGAGAGTTCATCTGCTCTGTGCCTTTGCTTTCTTTAGAGATTTTTCTTCAAAACCCTAACTTTTTCTTCTCTGAGAGAATGGCTCCCAAGACTCCTCGCGGTGGTGCCGGCAAGGGGAAGGAGAAAGCGAAGGAGCCGGCGAAAGTTGTAACGGCTGACGTTCCCCGACGGCCTGTCAAAGTTCGGCCGGAGGTGGTTGGTAAGTCTCGTTTTTCCGTACACCAACGCACATAGACCTTGGGTCTTTAATGATGTGCCGCGGTCTTTGTTCGCCGACGCGCATGGGTTTAGACCCTGATGATGCGCCGAGGCTGCTGACGCGCATGGGCTTAAACCCTGATGATGCGCCGAGGCTGCTGACGCGCATGGGCTTAGACCCTGATGATGCGTCGAAGCTCTTCTTTCTCTTGTTGCTTCTAACATTTTTCTGATCTTTGCTAGTGTCAGTAGCGATCCCGCCTTTGAATGAAGTATTCTTGGAGGCTGTCTTCAACCAGATGGGTGTAGAGTATGATGAGGAAGCGCTCAAGAGGCTCTTATGCTGGATCAGCCTCCCGAGAGAATGACCCAAATCCGTGAGCAACAGTATGGGTTCCTCAAACGGATGATGGAACGTGGTGTTTTAAAATCTTCCACATCTGATAAATTGACCTTCTTGAAGCCTGAGTTCCTATTCGGAGACCGTCTCACTTCTACTGATGCGACGGTGTTGAAGGTCAAGGAGGACTGGTTCTTTACAGCGAATGGGGTGCATATGACTGTTAAGCAACTTGAACGTCAATGGCCTTTGACATCCTTCTGTTGCCTTGTTTCCCAGAGGAGGATATCTTGGGATCTTACCCCTTCTCAGGGGGGAGCGGTGACTGGCGTCATCCAAATTGATTCTACCTTCGACCAAAGGGATGCTTTGACCGCCACACAGTCTGGGTCTTCTTTCACCTGGCGGACTCTACGCCCCGGGAGCCTCTACAGTGACGTACCCATTGATACGTTTGCTTATAGTGCTTCGACCTTTACACATCGTATGTTTTTGATGGAACGCTCATACCCGAAAGAAGATTTTCGGGTAGAGGGTTGGTGCCATTACGTTTCCAAGTGGGATAAACTGACACTCTGGATCTTGTCACAGTTTCGGACCGAGCTTCGAGAGATTGGGTTGACTGCCGCGATCCGTGCTACCCAGGCGGGTGTTGATCTCAACAGGCACATGTTCCTCGCACTACTGGAGATGTTTGATGTCCATACCGGGACCTTTTTTACTCCGGTGGGGGAATTAGGGTTCGTACTTCATGAGATGTACGAGGTGTCAAAACTCCCTTGGGGGTCGGAACCCTATGAAGAGTACTTTCCCACCAACGAGGAACTTCAAGTCCTGGGGGACAGGGCTGAGGAGATGACGGCTGTCTTCAAGGAAGTAGCGAGTCATCATTACTATATGCAGAGACGGGATAGGAACGGGACGCAGCCTCATGTGACTGCTTGGAGAGATTATGTCTTTAGACAAGACAAGGAGGATCCCTCACAATTTTCCACTCCACCGGCGCTCTCTCGTAGCAAAGTGCTGTCCGAAATGAGCAGGTTAGGAGAGAAAAATCCTCGAGGAAATGAGGACCAGCAGTCAGATGCACGCTCCTACAGCTGCTTCTGGCATCTTGCTTATCGGATGTCACCCAAGGCGGTGTTGGCGTCCTACCTGATGATATGGCTCCGGGATTGCGTGTTCGCGGGCGGATCCGGTACCGTAGAGAGGGCCACATAATCTGATTTTGGTTCCTATTTACGAGGCCTTGTAGGAACCGTTAAAAAGAAAACCTCGCACCCCAAAGTCAGGTGGGAGCAGGCGAGAAGGGACGGCGGGCTCGTCTGAAGTGCGTATTCCGCCGACCATGACAAAGGCCAGAACGGAAGCTTCAAGTGCCGAAGGTTTAACAAGCACGCCGTTTCCTGGTGGTGAAGAAGAATGGAGTTCGTCGTCTTCCGATGACGTTGCTCCAGAGCTGCAAGAGCCTGTTGCGGAGGCAACAGAAGTAGTTGAGACAGAGGAGAGGGTTGATTCCCCTCCTTATCATGATGAGGGGAGGTCGACTGTATCATTGCCGAGTCCTACCCCGGCTTTAACCGTGGAAGTTGAGGCGGCTACCACTCAGGAGGTAGCGACAGATTCTGCCCCTGTTGAGGGACTCGATGATGAGACCCGTCTGCCAGTCAAGACCGCTGCGACGGGTCAAGAGACAAGTGATAATCTCCCTATTCTGCCAAGGGAGGTACCAACTGTTGATAGGATGTTGGGGGTAGAAGAGGTGGCTGTTGACATCGGTGGTTTCTCCGGGCTTGAGAAGGGTAAGGGTGTAGAACCCTGTGTCGCTCCTTCTACTTGGGGGACCATCTCGACGCCTGTGCCGGCTCCTTCTGTTGCTTCGGCTCCTCGGGCTAGAAGTCCAGCCCCTGTTGATGAAGAGCCCATTGATGCCGAGGTTCAAGCCTCGCTGATTGAGGTTGGCGGATCTTCTTCCGGTCCGTAAACTGTAATAGCTCCTCCAACTTCCGCGATGATGCCGCAGTTCCTGGCGGATGCAGACGAGTATGTGAAATTCCTCGTCGAGGGGGTGTACAAAATGTTACAGAAGGGTGTATCTACTGTGATGGATGCCAATGGGAGTTTTACGACGGCAAAAGCTCTGGCAATGCCCTGTATCGAGCTGATTCGTATTCACCAAGGCCACGACCATATGGCCAAAATTCTGGAGGCTTCGGTGATTGAGCTGGATGAGCGGCTCGCGGAACTTCAACGCATCCAGCGAAACGACCTCTCTGTCCTGATAGATGCGGAGAAGGGGAAGCTGATCACCGAGATCGAGTCTTCATACCAGGCCACCGTGGGCGTTTGGGAGCGCGAGGTGGCTGAGACTGAGGCTGTGGTAGAGCAGTTGTCTCAGTCCATGAAGACGACGGTGGAAACTAGAGCTGCATTGGATGCCAATATCGCGGATATCGACACTCAGATGCGCCGCCTTGAAGACCAACGGGCCCGACTCCAGTTAGAGGTCGAGCGTGTCCGGGCTGAACATGCAGCATTTAAGAAGGATGAAGCAACTTTTACTCAGCGGACTCTTGTCTTGGCGCAGCAACGACAGCAGCTTGATGAGAAGCATGCAAGTGATACTTCCGCTGGGGCCGTTGAATTGATGCGCCAAGAAGCAGAGCGACGAGTTCTGGCGACGGTGGAGGCCCGCGCAGTCGACTTAAAGCTTCGAGTCAGGGAGCTCTCAGCCCATCCTGGGGAGATTCAGGGACCATAGCTTTTTTCCTTTTTCTTTTGTGTTCTTTTGCAACCCTTACTGGGGGATGATGTAGCTTCTTGTACTCCTTTTTTCAGAAGAATAAAGAAGTCTACAACCTTTTTTGTGATGTGTTCATCTTTTGTTGTCATGAACTTGATGATTTGTGTGGACCTATTATCTTTTGCACACCTTGGTTTTCAGGTACAGATAATAAGTTTGAAGGAACCATTATGTTTGCTCAGAGGTAATGTGGACATAGCAATCATTGGGTTCGAAATGATAGAATCTCCCTACTCAGAGGTATTATGGACGTGGTAGGAATGATCTTGGGGGATACGCTGAACAACTCAGAGGTTATATGGACGTGAAAGTTCTGCGATCAATGTACAATAACGCAGGGGTTGTTTGTACAAGATGTTTACTCAGAGGTAATGTGGACGTGGTAAACATGAAGGGTAAAGTAGGCTTACGAAGTGTAAGATTCTGCTTTGTAGGGTGTAGAGAGACAACTCAGAGGTAATATAGACGTGGTTATCTTTCTACTGGAAGATGCCACGGAACAGCTGGGTTCCGGAGGCGTATGAGTTTGTGGAAAGAGGTTGTTTGAGGAAGTACATGTCTGGAGGATGTCAAGAATAGTACTTCTTTAGGAACTTGCCATTGATGGGCATCATGAACAAGTTCCCATTGGGTTTGGCGAGGCGGTAAGCACCGTTTGAGTATACCGTCTCTATGATGAAAGGCCCTTCCCACTTGGGCTCGAACTTTTCTGGTGTCTTGTGGGTCAACACCATTGGTCTTCTGACTGCTAAAACCAGGTCGTCAACTTGGAAAGTCCTCTTTTTGACCTTTTTGTTGAAAGCCTGTGATATACGGGCTTGGTAGAGCTCGATGCGTTGTTGAGCTAGGAGACGCTTTTCGTCAAGTGCCTCCAGTTCCCGCAGACGACGACGTTGATTGTCCTCTTCTGTGAGTTTGTTTGTGATTGCTACGCGGAGCGAAGGTATCTGTATCTCGAGAGGCAGTACTGCTTTGCTCCCGTAGACCAGGAAGAATGGAGTATTGCCTGTTGGGGTCCGTACCGTTGTGCGGTAGGCCCAAAGGCATTCGCCAAGCTTTTCGTCCCAGTCGCGTTTGTTGGATGACACGACCTTTTTGAGCAGCCTAACGATAGTTTTGTTGAATGCCTCAGCCAATCCGTTTGCTGCCGGATTGTAGGAGGTTGAGGCCACGTTCTGAATGCGATTCTTGTCACAGAACCTGCTGAAAATGTGGCTGATAAACTGAGGACCATTGTCATGGATAATCTGCCGGGGTACTCCGAAACGGTAAATGACATGGTGTTTGATAAAGCTGACCACCCTGGAGCTTTTTACTTCTGCTAGTGGAACTGCTTCTGCCCATTTGGAGAAGTAGTCGGTGATGGCCAGGATGAAACGGTGTCCTCTCGATGAAGGAGGGGTGATTGGCCCTACAATGTCCATGCCCCAGGCTTCGAAGGGCCAGGAGGCGACTGTAGGATGTAGCGGCTCCGATGGTGTATGTATGAAGTCTGCATGAAGTTGGCACGCGTGGCGCTTCTTGGCATATTCGACAGCATCGGCAACCATGGTTGGCCAGTAGTAGCCCATACGTCGCAGTCGATCTTGCAACTTAGGACCGGGTTGATGAGCTCCACAAGTTCCGTCATGAGCTTCTTGAAGAGCTTCGGCTGCTTCTTCGTTGGACAGGCATCGAAGGAGAAGCCCATCGAAGGAGCGTCGGTACAGCGTTTTGGTAGCCGTATCGTAGTAGAATCGAAGAGAGCGTCTCCTGACTGAGACGGCTTCCTTCGGGTCCTCTGGAAGGATTCCGTAGACAGCGAAGTCGATGAACGGGAACCTCCAGTCTCGAACATTAACACCAGTGTTTGTCGGCATGGCGTGAGCCACCCGCAAGCATAGGTTATTTTTGGGACAAATCAGATCTCGTCCTGTTACCGTGATATAGTGTTGAGTCCCAAAGGGCACTGCTAATGAGGCTGCGAGGTCGGCCAGAGCATCGGCCTCCAAGTTTTGTAAACGGGGGACATGTTCAATGAAGAACCCGATGAAGGTTGAAATGATGTTCAACGCGACTTCATGATAAGGGATTAAATCTTCATGGCGAACTTCGTATTGTCCCCGAACCTGGTTTACGACAAGTTTTGAGTCGCCGTAAGCTTCCAGATGGTCGACCCCCAGCTGTTGTGCGAGCTGGAGTCCCATGACGAGTGCGTTGTACTCGGCAACGTTGTTGGAGCACGGCTTCGAAAGAGAGTACGTACGCTGGATGACCAGCAGATCGGGGGAGACTAAGACTACCCCCACTCCTGCGATGATTTGGCCTTTGGGGCCTGTTCTCGAAGCGCCGTCGAAGAACATCCGCCAAACGGAGCTTCCTTCGGTGACGTTGGATTCTTGGACCTCATCCGGAATATCTTCATAGAGTTTTGAGGATTCTGGGATGGGGTGTGCAGCTAAAAAGTCAGCCAGAGCTTGACCCTTAACAGCTTTTTGCGGCACAAACACCATGTTGTACGGTGTTAGCAAGATCGCCCATGTAGCCAACCGGGAGTTCAATGATCCTGGCTTCGTCATGAGGACTCTGAGCGGATTGACTCGGGAAATAACATGAATTGTCTGACCCGAGACATAATGACGAGTCTTCTGGATGGCAAACACCAAAGCCAAGCACTCCTTTTCGACGGGGTTGTACCGGTGTTCGGCCCCGATGAGTGTTCGACTGAGGTAGTAGATTGCTTGCTCGTAGCCTGTATCGCTGTTTTGAGCCAGCAGAGCGCCAAGAGAATGATCCATGGCACGGACGTAGAGGAGAAATGGTTTGTCGATGACTAGCGCTACCAGGACTGGTGGGCTTGTTAGGTAAGCCTTGATGTCGTCGAAAACCTTTTGGCACTCCTCTGTCCAGACGTAAGAGACTCCCTTCTTCATGAGCTGAGTAAAGGGTTGACATCTACCGGAGAGGTTTGCTATGAACCTCCGGATATATGCCAGACGTCCCTGTAGGCCCCGAAGTTCTCGAAGGTTCTTCGGAGGGTCCATGTTGAGGATGGCTTTGGTCTTCTCAGGATCAACATGAATGCCTTTCGCTGTGATGACAAAGCCCAAGAATTTGCCGCTAGAAACCCCCAGAAAGGATTTAGCGGGGTTCATTTTGAGTTGATATGCCCGCATGAGATCGAAGACCGTCTTCAGGTCCTGTAGGTGATCTCCTTTGAGGCGGCTCTTGACTGCGATGTCGTCAACATAGCATTCGACCGTCTTGCGAAGATGTTGACGGAAGATGGTGCTCATAGCTCGCTGGTATATCGCACCGGCATTCTTCAAGCCGAAGAGCATTACTGTGTAGCAGAAAATACCCTTTGGAGTCCTGAATGACGTGTGTTTTGTGTCATCGGGAAACATATTGATTTGATTGTAGCCTGAATACCCGTCCATGAAGGACATGCGCTCAAAGCCACATGTGTTGTCGATCATCACATCAGTGATTGGAAGCGAGAATTCGTCCTTCGGGCAAGCAGAGTTGAGATCCCTGAAGTCGATACAGACTCGTATCTTTCCGTTCTTCTTGGTGACAGGAACGACGTTGGCTACCCAATCCGGGTGTTGTTCCTCATGGATGAAGTCGCTGGTCAAGAGTTTGTCTACCTCCTGATCGATGGCATTCATGATGTCCGGACGGAAGCGTCGCTGCTGTTGTTTGATAGGTTTGGCATCAGGTAAGATATTCAACCTATACATTGCGATCTGTGGATCGAGTCCCGGCATGTCTTCATAGCTCCAGGCGAAGACGTCGATATACTCTTTAGCCAGTTGGATTAAAGATTCTCGATCTTCTCCTTCCAGGCTTTTACTGATGAAGATAGGTTTGGAAGAAGACCCCTCCCCGAGGTCGATCTGCTCGACTTCGTCTTCGGTGGGAGGTTCACGAAGCTCAAAACGAGATTCCCATTGTTCCCCTAGGCGTTGGGCCCAGGGTTCTTCTTCGAAGGGTTCTGGCGCTTGGTCTTCGCCCTCACCTTTTTGAGGTTGTGCTGACGTCATGTTAGCTGACAACACTTTCCTGAAGACTGATCCGATACTGGTATCAGAATCCCAAGTCGATGCTTCGGACGAGTGGGAATATTCTATGTCTTTTGCATCTGAACTTTCTGGGGTTGATGGCGGCGTGACATAGCCTAACCCTCGTCCAGTCCGATTATAATAGTCCTGTGGCTTTCCATTGGGCATCGAAAGCCGGACAGGGAGATGCCGACCCTTGCCGTAGTTTAAGCCTTTGTTGCTTTTCATGTCGTAGCCCATTTTTTGGATGATGTGCTTTGCCGTATCCGTGTACCGATAGACTTGTACTCTGCCGGTATCAGGTTCGGGCTCGATTGACGGGAGGTCCCGATGACGCTCGACTTTGTCCGAGATGATGGTGCCTTGGTCTCGGCTCCGTGGAGGGACTATGAAGACTCCTTGAGACAGGACTACTCGATTATGGTAGACGGTCGTTATTTGTGTTTGCAACGACCGTAGAGCGTTGTCTAATGTATACATGGCATTCCAGTGTGGAAGACAAGAATAATTAAAAGATACTCTATTATTGATAAAATACGAGATCTTATCCCGTGGGATTACATTGTCAAAGGAGGGTGCCTCTACGTCAGCCGAGATATAATCACCAAGCTCCTCGTCTGTAAGAACTGGGGGCAGACTAGGAGAGTCCAACACAGCTGTGGGGTCTGAGAGGGTTATATGAGCCTTCTCTGACACCTTGGATGACTGCGGCGGCTTGCCCTTGAGACGCACTTTGAGAGGCGCCTCGGCTGCGCCTCCGGTGAGTGGTGCCTTCCCTTATAATTTTGCCACCAGGGGAGCCGATGTTTGAGGTGGCTTTCCCTTGAAGCGTATCTTTAGGGGTGCTTCACAAGCCGGCGCTTTCCCTGATAGCTTGATGCTCATTGGAGGCGCCTTCTGGGGTGGTTTCCCCTTCAGTCGGATTTTCAAGGGGGCATCGGGAGTCGTCTCAGGCTCCATGTCCGGCTCTGCTGCCGTCTCTGCCTCATCATCAGCGTCGTTGGCTTCCTCCTCGTCAATGGGCTTGTACAAGTCGGAATCGGTGAAGTAGGCTTCAATCCCTTTGAAAGGATCAATATCTGCAAACTCCGTCCGGATGACGCCATTGGTGGATACATACTTCATGCACTGGTGGAGCGTGGAGGGCACCACCATGTACTCATGCAGCCATGGTCGACCGAACAAGATGTTGTAGTTGACCTCGGCATCTACCACATAACAAGTCACCTCAGTTTTGAGGTTGCCAATGTGACACTTCAGTCGGATCTTGCCCAATGGCTCGCTCTTGCTAGCGTTGAAGCCACTGATGGTTGTATTGGAGGGCGCCAGCCGGTACATCGGATCCCCAGCTTAGATAGCAGCGCCTTCGGGATGATGCTTAGGAAAGACCCAGGATCGATCTGAATTCGGCTCACCTTGACCGAGCCAATGTACCCTGTATAATACAGCGGTCGGTTATGTCGGTGATGCTTGAGCAGTATGTCTTATTGAGTGAAAGTTATATTTGGGATAACTTCATCCGCACAATGATAGTACGCACAAGTAGTTGGGAGGTCTTCAGGCTGCTTGACCTGACTGAAAAAGGATTCAGCGTCCTTCAGAGCTTCGTAGAGAGCTTCTCGGGAATCTTTAGAAAGATGCAGGAGCTCAAACAAAGACAGGCGCACAGGTGTACTGGCTAATTATGCCAGAATGTCGAAGTTGTGAGGCTTAGACAGCCCCGAAGCATTCTCCTTCCGTAGAGGTCTGTCAAAACGGGCCTCCACCTGCTTCTGCTTATTGGCTGCTGAGGGCTTAGATGGACCCTCTTCAGGGATGGTGCTAGGAGGCACCACCTCGGCGGCGGCTTCGCCGGATTGGGAGCTCTGTTGTGCACGTGTTTGCACTGGAAGTGCCTCTTCTGTTGAAGAAGAGACTGTGTGGCAAGACTTAATCTTCCTGCTTTTTGATTTAGAGGTAGGGCGTACCTCCGATTGAGTCACCTCGGAGACGTGGTCGAGGTGAACCCAGAGGACCTCTCCTCGAGATGTGGTGAGCGGGGTGAGTCCACTCACATTGTCACGAGTAGGTGGTAAGTTTACCACCTCCATTGTCGCCTTAGGGATGGGGACGACGCCATCTTGTGTGGTAGTTGGCGGCAAGGTGCCGAACTGAAGCGAAACCACATTGGCCGACACCGTCTTCTCTTCATAGTCGACGGAGATTACATCCGCATTGATCATGCGCTGGATGTAATTCTTGAGGACGTAGCAGTCCTTGGTCGGGTGTCCGACAAACCGATGGTAGTGACAGTACCTTGGGTTGTCCACTTTCCCAACTTCATCGGGCCGCTTTGGGTCCGGTAGCTTGATCTTGTCACCCTGCTTCAGTATCTCAAAAAGTTGCAGGGTGTCGTCATCATTGAATGAATAAACCTCCTTGGGTCTCGGTGCCAGTGGAGGCTTCTGAGTAGGCGCAGATGCGCCTTTTGAGGCATTAACAGTCAATGCCTGTTTTCCCTTTGCTTCTCGTCCGGAGCTGTTAGCTGCGGACTTTTTCCCTTTATCGTCAAAGGCGGGGAAGCTGACACCCAGAAGACGTGCATTGGCCGCCTTCTTTTCTGCAGCTTCAGCTTCGATGATCAGGGAGCTCCAGTCAGGAGGGGGAGTAGATTTGAGCCAGAGCTTTATTACAGGCAACATGTTCATGCTGCAAGCGGAGAGGAGCGCATGTTCTGGCATGCCTGGAGGTAGCCTGAAGCAAGCCTGTCGGAAGCATTCGATGAACGCCCGAACCGTTTCCTTCTCCTTCTAACGTATCTCTATGAGAGACGCCATCGTCATGTCCTTTCCGCCTTCGTAGAAGCGGTCGAGGAAGAGGCACGTCAGGTCGTCGAAGGACGATATGGAATTGTCGAGGAGGCTACTCCTTTCAGGGTCCCGACAAAGATACTGGTGAGGAGCGCGTCCTCCTTCGGAAGATGCCCTGTCTGTGACTGGAAGTACGTCAGGTACCGTCGCGGAGAGTCCTTTCCGTCGTATGGGGTGAGTGTTTGTGGTTTATACTTTGGGGGATAAACCACCTTGTTTCACTCGAGGGGATAAGGCTGGGGAATGCCCATCTTCTGGCGTTCCTCTTGCTTGTTCTTGGACTCGAAGCGCTCCCCGCAGGTCTTTGATCATTTCGACCACATCCTCTGTAGAGCTAGGAGTCGGGGAAGGAGGTACCATCTGGATTGGAGCGTTTGAGGGCTCCGAGGTCCGAGGTGCTTCTGTATCCGAGGGCGCCCGTTGGAGGGGCACACTCGACTCCCCATTAGCTCCTGGGTCAGGACCAGTTGAAGGTGTCCTGATCAAGGCCGACCGCATCTCAAACACTGCTTGAGTCAGTGCTTGCATAGAGGCAGAGAGGGTTTTGAGTCCTCCCTCCAATGAGTCTATGCGCTGGACTATGTCTTGTGACGGCGCATCAGACTCGACATCATCCCCGGCCATGTATACTGTCCTGACACGGCCATGAGTGGATGGATTGGTTGAGGCTTCACTTTCGGCCTCACTCTCATGCGGGGGAGTCACTTCTCCTGGTGTTGGGCCATCCCCAGCCACATTCTGGAGTTCATCTTCAATAGGCGCATCTGCAAGGGTCTGCTTGCCCTCAGCTCCGTCTTGAAGGACCTCTTCGTTTCCAGAACTACCCCCGGCAGTGTCCTGGAGGACATCCTCATTTTGAAGGGCTTCAGGGAGAGTAATCTCGTCTTGATGATGAAGATCCGCCGCAGCTGTGCTTTGGACATCTTCGTCTTCGAAAGGAGGCTCAACAAGGGTCTGGCTACCCCCAGCTTCCTCCAAGGACTTCTTCCTCGACCGAGTGCCTTCAAACACTCCAGAGGTCGAGACAGCTGCCTTGGTTTTCCTCGGCTGGCTTTTGGATGAAGACGAGGAATTGGCAGTCGTCTTCCGGATTGATGAGGAGTTGGAGACCACGTTGCATGAAGCAACCTTTGGCTCCTCTTCAGCTGACACCTTTGTCCCAAGGCGACGTCGGAGAGGTGTCGATGATTGCAGTCGTTGGAAGACCGACTGTCTTGGTGGAGCTGCCGCCTTCCAACAGCAGTTGATGGTGACCACCGTACAAGTATGCCCCGTGAGAGGCGCATCGTGCTTGTTGGTCGACTCTCCTGACCGGCGCTTCTGAGTGATCACGTTGCGCAGGTCATTGGAGGAGAGTGGTGCCTTCACACCCCCTTCAGACGTATGGCAAGGCCAAACGCCGGGGTGGTCAGGTGAGTGCTGCGCCCCCTGATCTAATACCAAGCAGGCATCACGATCAGTAGTGAGGGAACCACAACATTTGAAGTGACTTGAACGGACCTCAAACGCACAACCAGAGGAGGCGCGGGAGTTCAAGACTACTGAGTTTGCCTCTCTCGACTTGGTTGTGCACGCAGTAGATGTGCCCAAGCGAGATGAGGACTTTGAAGATCGACTCGTTGTTGGTGCAGAAGCACTTGAGTCAACCTTGTACAGCTTGCCATCGGCAGCGCGCATGATGACGAGCGCGTGCCTCTGGCCGGCTGCTGGCATAGCACGTTTGTGGCGCATGGCCCGTGCCGCCTTGGATTTCTTCGTACCAGCCCGCTGGGGCGCATAGTACTCAGCATCCAAATTCTCTTCGCCATTACAGCGAGTGAGTCTGTCAAAGACAGAGGCCTTTTGTGACGCACCAGAGGTGATGCGCGGGGCATTGGCTGCGCCCCTGCTCCGTCGACGTATCTTCCTCGCCTGAGAGGGAGATAGCTGGGGAACGTGGTCGGCCGCACGCTTCCCCAAGAGATGCGCTGCATCGGCGGGCGCACCTTGGTTGCTGAGAACGTCAGCAGGAAGGGAAGGCTGGATTGCTGCATCCCCTTTAGTGGTGGTGCCCGAGGCGTCGACCTTGCGCACCCAGGCCGTGCGGATCTTCTTCGGCTTTGGTAGCCGCTTCGAAGGACTCGCACTTCCTTCAGAAATGAACTCCTCGTACGCCTGTTGATTGAGGCGCACGACCAGCGTCTTGTGGGAGGAGCCCACCTTCACGTCGCCGGCCTGTGACACGACTTTCTCGGAAGAGGAGAAAGAAGTCCCCAGCAGAGTCGCCAGCTTGTTTGCCATTAAAATTGTTTGATTGAAAACTTTAATACAAACAGAACAGTGTTACAATGTAGGACTTAGATGTAGTCCTAGGAGTACACTTTGTTTAAGCTGGGTCCTTAGTGCCAATGGAGCGAGTGGTAATGCGTTGACTCCGTTGATCGGCTGACGACGGTTATCGGTTCTCTGAAGGCGTGGATTGCTCTGGGTACTGGAGCTTGCTGAGAGGAGAAAGACGTTGAATGTCTGTATCTGCCTCTCTGATGATTCCTTGTATGTTCGTTGTGGATTCTCTCTGTGTGTGAAGGAGAAGATCCCTCTATTTATAGTTTTACAGGCTGGCTGCTCATGCGCGCATGTAGGATGCACCGGTGTGTGGGGACGCCACGTGGAAGTTGCTGATAGGGGTGTACAGATGATGCGCCCTGATTGGGAGGTTGAACTCTTCATACTGCTGTTGTGAGCCGGCACGTAGCAGAAGAGAAGATCTTTCTGTTACTGAAATCTTGGACGAGTTGAGTCAAAGGACACATGTCGTCGACTCATGGCTTGAAGATCTCGAATTTGGGGGGTAGTGATCTGGTGAGCTGCGCCTTGGATCTGGGCACAGGAGGAGGCTGCGGCTCATAACCTTTAGGAGTTACAAACCATTTAGGGCGCATGGCTTTTGAGGCACATGCAGGTGACCTTCCTTCTGTCTTTCGGGATCAGAGATCAGTCTGGGGCGCATGGCTTTTGAGGCGTATACAAAGCTTCAACTGGAGACTCTTCTTCTGTCTTTAGGGATCAGTAAAGGGTCTGAGGCGCATGGCTTTGAGGCGCATGCTGGTTTGGACGCATGGCCGTAGAGGCGCATGGCGATTTGGACGCATGGCCGTAGAGGCGCATGGTGATTTGGACGCATGGCCGTAGAGGCGCATGGTAATTTGGACGCATGGCCGTAGAGGCGTATGGTGATTTGGACGCATGGCCGTAGAGGCGCATGCGGATGGCCACGTGGCAGTAGCCGTCGGAATAGAGTCATGATGATGCTGACGTTGCCGACGCTTCGTTCTCTGAAAAAAGTTGTCAACCGTTCAGACTTTGGGAAGCATGCTGCCAACTCTGGTGTCAGTTCAGCATTTAATGTTTGTGACGTTCGATGGACAGCTGAGTGGGCACATTGGTTGGTGGTCCACTCGGCATGGAGATGTGAGGGGGGCGCATCCTCTGTGATGCGCCGGGTACTGTAGGGCGCGTCTGTGTGATGCGCCTGATGCTGGAGGGCGCGTCCGTGTGATGCGCTGTTTGGCTGGCGCATCCGACATGTCCTTTAATGACGCGGCTGTCTCGCTCTTCGAGTGCTATAAATAGCCGTTTGGCTGAATTCGAGGCGTCCGGTTCATCCATTTAATGCAAATTTATTGCACAGAATTCAGAGAGTCATCCACTTGGCGTGTGGGTTTGATTTGCCCGGCCTATAAATAGTGGCATGGAGAGAAGGTTTGCTCCTCATTCCCTCACGTACTTCCAACATGAACTTGGATATGTGGGTGCATTCTGTTGACGAAGTGCTCCCAAGGGTAAAGATGAGACGTCGTGTTGTCTTCGATGCACTTGAAGGTGACTGTTACATCCAAAAGATGGAGTCGAGGGCTTCTGAGGCAGGCGGAAGGTGCCTGTTGCATCCAAAGATAGGGATGTTCGGGCCTCGTCTCCGTTGTTCCGGAAGAGCCGTAGATCGGAATGGTGGTGCTAGGCTCTCTCTTCCTTCAAAGTGGGTGCCGCCCACCTTGATTGTGTTGAAAGCTCCTTGTGCCATGATTTCGATCACGGTCTTCCTTGGTCTTTGGAGGCTCTTTCGAACCTCCCCTGGCCACAGCATTTGCGGTGCTCTTCTCTTCCTTGGTTCCAGCCAGAGGTTAAATGCTTTGCTTGGCGAAGCCTTATCAGGTGAGCCTGGCTGGAAGAGCGGCACATAACTGGGCTCTGCTCGGCCAGGTGAGCCTGTTTGGAAGAGTTGCTCATAACTGAGCTGCTGAAGGGATGCACATAACTGAGCTGGATGCACATAACTGAGCTGCTGAAGAGATGGTAGGATGCACCTGGCTGGAGGCGCATGACATCTGCTGCGCCTGGCTGACAGCGCATGGTGTCTGCTGCGCCTATCGGAAGGCGCATGGTGGTTGCTGCGCCTATCTGGAAGGCGCATGGTGGCTGTTGGCTGTAGATCTAGATCCTTCCTTTGTAAATTCTCCTTTGTACAACCTTTTCTAGACATGTAATAGACTTTTATATATATAAATAAGTCCTTCTTTGATTGTCTATGGCTTATTTGATTAGCTGTTCTGAGTTCTGCGCATATTGCCTTGGCATGGGCTTTCTGGTTGTGAAATTCCATGCTTCTACACTTGCTATTAGAGGTCTACCTCTGGGTTTTGCATGGCCGATTTAGAGCCGTTCCCGAGACTCAGCTTACTTTCCACCTCCAAGATGGTCATACTAGAAGAATGATCGCAGGAGGACTCGAGTGGGTTCTTTACTTCTCCGCTCGTTTTGTACTTACTTTATTTTGTCATTTGGCACCGACATGTTAGTCGGATCGTCTTGTACTTACTTTTATATAATTGTAACTAAGTCAGGCTGCAGCTGATAAACAATTATGTATACCTTGCTTCGTCATCTGGCTATGTTTTGTAAAGCCAGATATCAAGAACATTTCGACTGAGCGTTTGGGACGCCTTACTGCTTTATCTTACATGTTCTCTATTTCTGTTTCGTGTTTAAATAATTGAGACAATAGATGTGAAGTGACCATAGTGTGACTTTTATGTAGTATGCACCCCCTCGTCTTATTAGACAACATTGATCGTATTATACGGTATTCCTTTACCCGTAATACGTAGCTGGCTGAGTCATTCCCCCGCTCTCCAGTATTCTGGTTCTGGGGCGTGATAAGGTTTTAGTGGTGGCCATGTAGGTCTGATTTCAGACTTGTGGGGTATTTTGATTTATAGGAAGTCTCAATCACACATGTTTTCCCTTGATCTCATGATTCGTTGTTCTCAATCCTAGCTTGACATTTCTGTATCCTTCGACTTCATTGATCCTTCATGTCCGGTCGTTTGATTGCTCTCTTGTCCCTTTCCTTAGGGGCACTTCGTCTGCATCTGTCAGAACTGGACAGCAATAACAAGGGCAACATGGACAACCTGACCATGTTGGTCAGCAACCAGGACCAGTACTACCTCAAGACTATCCAAAAAGAAGTGATAGTAGAACCAACAGCTGGACCGCAGTATCCGGAGGTTCCAACGCCACCAATAGTTCCACCGACCCCTGTGGAAGTGGACGCACCAGCCCTTCTGGAGATCATGAGAGGGATGTTGGCTACTCAGCAACACCAGATGTTAGCCCAGTAGCGCATGCACACTCAGTTGCAAGAGCAGAACGTACTACTCAACCAAGGGTTGTAGACGGCATTGGAAAGAGGGACAATGACAGATTCAGGAGCATCAACCAGGTTTTACAAGTACAACCCCCGCCGTTTCGAGGGCACGGAAGATGCCATCTCAGCAAATACGTGGCTTAAGGATATTGAGGCTATTCTGACAGCAGTTAAGGTGCCGACAGAAGAACGTGTGGATCAGGTGAAGTTGTTACTTCAGGATCTCGTACGTGATTGGTGGGAATCAGAGGAAGTGGGCATCAGACGTCTTGTTGCTTGGGACGAGTTTACTGCAAGATTCAAGACGAAGTACTATGGAGTTGTGGCGCAGTTTGAGCTGCAACAGAAGTTTATCAACCTCAAGCAGACCGGCAAGACGGTAGATGCTTATGCAGCGGAGTTCTGCAGATTGAGTAGGTTCGCCCCGGAGATGGTAGCAACAGAGAGCCAGAGGGCTATAAGGTTCCAGCAAGGGTTTCACCTTGAGCTCTTACAATTGATAGAGGGGCACAATTACCAGACTTTCGATGAGGTATTGACGGCAACCCGAAGGTATGAGATCACCATTCAGAGGATCACGGCAAGGACTGGAGGTCAGAAAAGATCCCACGGTCAGATTAAAGGAGGAGGGGGGAACAGTGCCCCGAGTAATAGCACCATCCCTTGGCATTCGCATCCATGATGTGGCAATGCGAGAGCCAGCACCACCACTGAGGCAGCAGCAACAGCAACAGAGGAAGAACCAGCAACCCCCAGCGGGCTGCACTTATTGTGGGAAGGTAGGACACACTAGAGATGTGTCGGACATTGAACGGGCAGTGTTTGATATGTGGAAGCCCAGATCATCGGGTTACCACCTGTCCCATGAATTCGAGGTCAGGAGGACCAGTGCAACAATTTCATGCTCTACCAGCACCAGGGGCAGGCCAGTATTGAGGACCAGCGGTGGCAGTGAGACCGTTGGCACAGCGCCCGTTCATGTCGTAAGCTCAGATGTTTCGGCAGCAGGGACCGCCGATGCAGCAACACCAGTATAGACCACCCCAACATCATCAAGGCAGGGGCCAGCAGCAGCACCAGGCTAGGCCGCAACATGGGAACCAACAAGGAGGTCGAGGGCAGGCATTCACTCTGTCCTTGGAGGTGGCATTAGCATCAGGAGATTGTGGCAGGTAACATTCTCGTCGCCTCATATCCTGCAGTAGCATTATTTGATTCGGTAGCATCACACTCATTTATATCTGCACAATTTGTAACACGGCTAGGAATGGAATTCGAGGCATTGCTAGGGAGATTAAATATACTTACTGGTAATGGGCTCGTAGGAGTTAGTAGAGTTATTCTAGCATATAGCGTTGTAGTTTGCGGGCATTTCTTACCTGCCCGGTTGATAGAATTTTCTGTTAGAAATTTTGACGTTATCTTAGGCATGGACTGGCTGAAAGGCAGTCATGCGATAATAGATTGTCGTAGAGGGAGTGTATCTTTTGATATTCCAGGCATGAAGCGGTTCACCTTAGTCAGATCAGTGGCAACTCAACAAGAGCAGGGAGTAGTGACGACAATGGAAGAAGTTCAAGTTCCGAAGGTAGTTGAAGAGTTTCTGGACGTATTTCCTGAAGAACTTCTAGGTATACCACCGGTTAGGGATATTGAGTTCAGCATAGAATTGGTACTTGGAACTAAACCAATATCAGATCGAGTTTACAGAATGGCAAATTTAGAACAGGCCAAGGTATATCAGCACATAGAGGAACTAAAGGAGAAGAAGTTCATCCAAGCTAGCATATCACCATGGGCAACACCAGTGGTACTTATAGGGAAGAAGGATGGGTCATCCAGATTGTGCATCGATTGCAGAAAGTTTAACACGGCAACAGTAAAGAACAAGTACCCACTACCCAGGATCGATGACTTGTTTGATCAGTTGAGCAGAGCTAGAGTTTTCTTCAAGATAGATCTTCGTTCAGGGTATCATCAAGTGAGGGTTCGAAAGGAGGATATTCCCAAGATAGCATTCATGTCGAAGTATGGGCATTATGAATTCTTGGTAATGCCGTTTGGTTTGACCAATGCTCTAGCAATATTTATGGATTTGATGAACCGCATCTTTATGCCATACTTAGATCAATTTGTCGTTGTGTTTCTTGACGACATTCTCGTCTACTCTGCTAGTGAGGAGGAACATGAGGACCACATCCAAAAAGTGTTACGTTCTGAGAGAGAACTAGTTGTATGCCAAGCTCAGCAAGTGTGAGTTTTGGTCGGACCATATTTCATTTTTGGGGCACATCATATCAGGAGCTGGAGTAGCAGTGGATCCCAAGAAGGTAGAAGCAGTAGAGAGTTGGCCAGTACCCAAGACCGTAGCAGATGTGCGGAGTTTCTTGAGATTGGCGGGATATTACAGAAGGTTCGTATCAGATTTTGTAAGACTTTCAGCACCCATGACCCGCTTGACACGAAAGGATGTACCATTCATCTGGTCGGCAGAATGTCAGGCATCATTTGAGAACTTGAAGCAGAAGTTGATATCAGCACCTATTCTTACATTGCCAGTTGGGCCCGGAGGTTTTACTGTATATTGTGAAGCGTCAGGTAAAGGACTTGGATGTGTCCTTATGCAACATGAGAAGGTGATAGCATATGCATCTAGGCAACTTCGAGACCACGAAAAGAATTATCCAACTCATGACTTGGAGTTGGCGGCAGTAGTATTTGCTTTGAAGCTATGGAGGCATTACTTATATGGTGACCGAGTGGACATGTACATAGACCATAAAAGTCTGAAGTATATCTTTACTCAGAAGGAGCTGAACATGAGATAGAGAAGATGGTTGGAGTTGATCAAGGATTACGACGTAGAGCTTCAATATCATCCAAGCAAGGCTAATGTAGTAGCAGACGCTCTTAGCAGGAGAGGCGGCGCCTTTATGTTGACAATCCGGAAGCACATCTTAGAAGACCTTCAGGAGATGGGCATCGAAGTTATACTTTCTAGTGATGTAGAAATTCTGGCAAGTCTACAAGTTCAATCTGACTTGGTAGACAGGATCAAGGCAGCTCAGACACAGGACCCAAGGATTCAGAAGCTTAGAGCAGAATGTGAGTCAGGACTCAGAAAGGAGATGCAAATTCATGAAGATGGTACCCTTAGGTTTGGATCGTGCCTATGTGCCTAGTAGAGATATCAGACAGGAGGTTATGACAGAAGCTCACAGTTCTCAGTATTCTATACATCCTGGAGGGACCAAGATGTACCAAGATATCAAACAACACTTCTGGTGGAACGGAATGAAGAGGGAGATAGCTAGATTTGTTTCCCGTTGCTTGGTATGTCAGCAAGTGAAGGCAGAACAGCAAAGGCCAGCTGGGTTATTGCAACCGCTTCCTATTCCGGAATGGAAATGGGAACATATTACAATGGACTTTGTGACCGGTTTACCGAGATCACCAAGTGGTAAAGATGCTATTTAGGTGATAGTAGATCGGCTTACAAAGGTTGCACACTTTCTTCATTTCAGAGTAGGGCAATCTACAGAAAGGTTGGCAGAATTGTATATGTAACAGATAGTCAGGCAGTATGGAGTCCCTGTCAGTATTGTGTCAGACAGAGATACCCGTTTTATATCACATTTTTGGAAGAGCTTACATCATAGTCTGGGTACCAAGTTAAGATTTAGCACGGCTTACCATCCACAGACGGACGGGCAACCAGAAAGAATAATTCAGACTTTAGAGGATATGTTGCGAGCTTGCACTCTGGATTTTGGAAGATCTTGGGAGAGCCACCTCCACTTAGTCGAATTCTCATACAACAATAGTTATAAAGCCAGTATCCAGATGGCGCCATTTGAAGCACTATATGATAAGAAGTGTAGGTCGCCACTGGTATAGGATGATATCGGAGAGAGAAAGATGTTAGGTCCGAAAATGATTGTCCAGACAATTGAAGTGGTCAAGGGAATTAGAGAGCGACTTCGAGTTGCACAGGATCGACATCGTCATTGGGCGGACCAGCATCGTAGGCCACTAGAGTTTTCCATTGGGGACCACGTATTTTACGGATCTCACCTACCCGTGGGGTCATTAGATTTGGCGTTCGCGGGAAGTTGAGTCTGCAGTATGTGGGCCCGTTTGTCATCCTTGATCGGATAGGCGATGTTGCTTATCGTTTATCCCTTCCACCTTCGTTACGAGAGGTGCATGACGTATTCCATGTCTCAGTTACGTAGGTATGTATCGGACCCAAGCCATATCCTTGATCATTCTGAGCTGGTTGTTGGTACCAACCTGTCTTACGAGACAGCCTGTGTCTATTTTGGACCGAAGAGAGAAGATACTCAAGAACCGAACAATTAGTCTTGTCCGGGTTGCTTGGGGTCATCACTTTTTAGGGGAGTCAACGTGGGAACGTGAGGATGCCATCCGATCACGGTATCCGCACCTGTTTGACTCACAAGGTATATCTTTCTGTATACCTTGATTGTCTTAACTCCTCATGCTCGTCACCTTATGAGTAGAATTGCTTGGTATCGTCGATAGTTAAACACAGATATGTTACTTGCTATTGGCATTGTAGAATGATTGCTTACTCAATTGCTTATACTTAGATAGTTTAGCTCCGATGTTTCTATCCTGTTTAGATTTGAAATTCCGAGGACAAAATTTTTCTAAGGAGGGTAGAGATGTCAATTCCCGTTCCCGAAATACGTATTCTAAATACATGTACTGTTGGAATATATTTATTTAATATTTATCATGTATTGTTCTGTATTTAAATTCCTTTAATTTCCTGCTAATTATTTTTCTGTATTTTACTTTCTGTATTTTACTTTCTGCTTTGCTTTTGGGTTCGGCCCGAGTTGGTTTTTTTTTGGCCTTGGATGGTTCAACATGAACCCACCTACCACCACTCCTTCATTTAAAGCCTCATCCCCTTTCTCTCTCTCTCTTCATTACTTATTCTCATTATTCTTCTTCTTCCTCATAACTCCCCCAACAACCTAGGAGGGCTAGGCAAGTGCCAACTTGCTTCTTGATGGATTTCTATTTTTGTTGTTCCATTATCTTCCTCTCAAGATTCTTAGACACTTTAGTACTTAGCATTTTCAATTCCCATGGCTCATTTCATGTAGATCTAAGTTTAATACATTTTCGAAATTTTTAGGTTTTGATATAGTAACTTTGTTATTTTTCAAGTTTTGATGGTTCCATGTCGTAGGGAATTTGATTCTACCCTATTTAGACCATTGGAAGTCCTGATTTCGACTTATTTTGAGTGATTTGTGGTCTTTTGGTTCATGGGTTTTCATGGCCATTGGAGGCTGGTTGGGGAAGATAAGCAGTACATGCTGTCCTGACGCATGCTGTTTGTTGGTAAAAAATTGTTGCCATGCTGTTTGCTGGCGCATGTTGTTTGCTGGCGCATGCTGTCCTGGTATATGCTATTTTCTAGCGCATGCTGTTTGCTGGCAAAAAGCTGTTGCCATGCTGTTTGCTGGAGTATGCTGTTTGCTGGCGCATGCTGTCCTGGCACATGTTGTTTGCTGGCGTATGCTGTTTGCTGGCGCATGCTGTCCTGCGCATGATGTTTTCTGGTGCATGCTGTTTGCTGGCAAAAAGCTGTTGTCATGCTGTTTGTTGGCGTATGCTGTTTGCTGGCGCATGCTGTCCTGGTACATGTTGTTTCCTGGCGCATGATGTTTGCTGGCAAAAAGCTGTTGCCATGCTGTTTGCTGGCGTATGCTGTTTGCTGGCGCATGTTGTCCTGGTGCATGCTGTTTTTCTGGCGCATGCTGTTTGCTGGCAAAAAGCTGTTGTCATGCTGTTTGCTGGCGCATGTTGTTTGCTGACGTATGCTGTCCTGGCGCATGATGTTTCCTGGCGCATGCTGTTTTCTGACAAATACTGTTTCTTGGCGCATACAATTTTCTGGCGCATGCTGTCTTAGCGCATGCTGTTTCTTGGCACATGCTGTTTCCTGGCGCATGCTGTTTCCAGACGCATGTTGTTTTCTGTGGTCGTATGCTGTTGACTGCTATTTTTCGTGGCCGTATGGTACTTCCTGGCCGCATGAGATCCTGACCACATATGCATTCTCAGCCGCATGAACTTCTATAATTTCTCGGCCGCATGAACTCTAGCCCATGATACCTTTTGACTGATTCTTGTCCCGAATTAACATTGATTGATATTGATTATGACCTTGACTAATAATTGATCATACGTTTCTAGTTGGAACTAAGAGACTGGCTAGTCGTCCTATTGAATTGAGTGAATGAGACACGTTCATATTAATTATGAACTATTGTAATCGATTGGCCGATCCCAAATATTGGCATACAGGCATATACAGGCTTCAATTAATTTATTTTTCTACAAAAGCAGCATGTGTACTTTATGGTCAAGGCATGATTTATTTCGTGGTTAGTTTTAATTGTTGCATTACGCTATGTAAGACCTACAACCTAACCGCACAGGTATCGTTGTAGAGTTGGGCATATCGTACTTTGTACGGAAGTACTCATTCTGAATGACCATGATCCACGGCATGGGATTTCACTTAACATAGAGGCTACTAAGTTAAATAAAATAATGATTGCATGGAGAGAATAGATTCCCGAGTTCTTACATTACAGCCCTCTTTAGGACTATTAGTGCCCGACAGGCCGGCTGGTTCCCACAGATACAGTAAATCTGTCACACGGGCAGGGAGCGGTATCTGCTTATATTATTTATTGTATATTGATGACGGGCGTCCCGCTGGGACTCGTCTAATTCATGATTGGCGCAATTGATTGACTGGGTAGACTAGCCTTGCTTGCACATAGTAAGAACTGAGGAATCCTTTATCACATAATTCCAAGATAACTTGGAACCCATAATAGCAAGACGTAGTAGTTGCATGGTCGTTTAAATTGATTTGGTTGTGTACTGTACCTACTCTGTTGCTAACTGAGATGATCAGAGTGTCGAGACATGACGGGCCAACTTCTGTCCTTGTTTGGTTGGGAGGTTGGTTCGAAGTGTCGTGACATTATGTGAATCCCAGTAGCAAGCAGAGATCTATTATTATTCTCTTATTTACTGGTTTAAATTTCTCATATCGTGCTTCCTTGCGGTACTTGCTATTAGAGGTTTAACCTCTCTGGTTTGCATGGCCAGATTTAGAGCCGGTTTCCGAGAACTCAGCTTCTTCCACCTCCAAGATGGTCAATACTAGAGGAATGATCGCAGGAGGACTCGAGTGGGTTTCTTACTTCCCCACTCGTTTTGTTACTTACTTTATATTTTGCTGTTGGCACCGACATGTTAGTCGGATCGTCTTGTACTTACTTTTACATAATTGTAACTAAGTCAGGCTGCAGCTGATAAACAATTGTGTATACCTTGCTTCATCATCTGGCTATGTTTTGTAAGCCAGATATCAAGAACATTTTGACTGAGCGTTTGGGATGCCTTACTGCTTTATCTTACATGTTCTCTATTTCTGTTTCGTATTTGAATGATTGAGACAATAGATGTGAAGTGACCATAGTGTGACTTTTATATAGTATGCACCCCCTCGTCTTATTAGACAGCATTGATCGTATTATACGGTATTCCTCTACCCGTAATACGTAGCTGGCTGAGTCATTCCCCCGTTCTCCAGTATTCTGGTTCTGGGGCGTGACAGATATCTTGTTCTCTTAACACATTGTTCACACGATTGGTATTTGTCTGGATTCCGTCATGAGATGTTATTCCTTGTATTTCTTGGTATATCATGTGCAAGTCTTTCCTTGTTCCTTGTTGTAACCACCACTTTTCTAAAATGAGGGTAATTTTGAACTTTTGTAAAATTGATTATTTAATAATAGGTTTAAATCATGTTATTAATTTATTGGTAATTTTGATTATTTTAATTTAATTAGTTTTGTGATTTTGTTCTTTGGCTAGTGTAACCTTAGAGCTGCTTAGCCTAGGAACTAACCATGACCATAGAGGCCTAACCCATGTGATTAGATTAGCTAATTACCACTTTTTAGACTAAGAGTATTTTGGTCATTTTGTGACTTTTGAATTATTTAAGATTTTGATTAATTGATGAATTTTATATTATTTTAATAATATTTAAATTGATGTATTATAATTTTGGTCATTTTTCATATTTTAATATTTTGGGAATTTTTATATTTTAATATTGTATTTTCGGGTTTAGTTTGATCGGGTTTGAGTTTTGGCTCATTTCGACTTGTGTTAGTAACCCGGATAGCTTAGACTCTAGTTGGGATCCAGAGTTTAGCTAGACATGGCCCATAAATTTCACTAATTAGTATAGTGCATTTAGACTAATTTCACATGACTTAATTGGTCCATTTGGTTATTTAAACTTGACCCTTTTAGCCCCAAACTTCCACATAAGACAAAATTGACTCATAGGGGCCTTGGAGGGCATTTTGGACATTTGCCAAATGCCCCCAAACCCATAAATCTGGACAGCAGCAAGAGATCCCCTCTCCACTTCATTTTCTTCACATCTTGTTCTTCTTCGTCTCCTTTGAGAGTTCCTTCCCAAACCAAGCCAAAACCCTTTGATTTCAAGCCCAAAGTAAGTCAAATCTCTACCATTTCTCTAGATCTCTATCTAATCTTGGTGCTAACCTTGTTCATCTCTCATGTGTAGATTTTATCTAGGTAGAACCTAGCATGGAGGGGTTGGAAGCATATTTGGCTCTTGACCCAAAACGAATCAATTTTGGAGCTTTTTCTTGGAATTCCAACTCCCAAGAGGTAAACTCTAACTCTAACTTTTGTAATTGCTCCTAATTAGTGTCATTTGCATATTAGAGGGTACCCGAGGCGTAGGACAACACATTAGAAGAGGTTTGGAACCCATTGGACTCAATTCAGGACTTTCGGGCTAGGTTTAGTGCCAATTTTGGGAAAATCCTAAATTAACATGTTTGGGTGTTACTCCTGACCTAATTAGACCTAATTAGGTTAGTTTGGGTGAGATGAGGCTAGGTACGTGTCCATATTTGGATACGTGGGGTCGTTTTGAGAGAAATTATAAAAATAGGCTTTTTCGGAGTTTTCGGATTCCAACACACGGGTGACTTTTTGCACCAACACTAGAATCGGCAAGTTAGTACGTAGAATAGGTTCTAATCATTATTTAGAACTCGTGGGTAGAGTTTGGGTCGAATCCGGATATGTTTGGTGTCCGTATCATGCGGTATCGCGAATCGGACACCCCGGAGTCGCCAGAATGGCCATTTGGCCATTCGGGCCTCGTTTCTCGTTTCCGCTCGCGTGCGCGAGTTAGATTTCTTGTGTGGGGCACGTGTCTAGGCCCTAGAGGGTAGAATTGTAAGAATTGGGTATTCGGATAAAGTTTTGGGTCGTTTAGGAGTATATGTGTATGTGTGTGTGGTGGTAGTGGTGGTGTTGGTAGTGTGTGTGTGTGTGGTGGTAGTGGTGGTGTTGGTAGTATGCATGTACGTATGTATGTGTGTGTGAGTGTGTGTGTGTGTCCATATATATATATATATATATATATATAATATATATATATCTATATATATAATATATATATATATATCCATATGTGTGTGTGTCTATGTATATATATAGATATGTATGTGGTGTGTGTGTCTATATATATGTGTATGTATCCATGAATGTGAGTGTGTGTGTCTATATATGTAGATATGAGTGTGTGTGTGTGAGTGTGATATATATGTATATATATTAGAGAGGGATATATATATATATAAATATATTATATATATAATATATATTATATATATATATATATATATATAATATATATATATATATATATTATAATATATATATATAGTGAGAAAAAAAAATATATAGTGAAATTAGAGAGGGAATTAGAGAGAGAGTTAAGGGAATTAGAGAGGGAGTTAGAGAGGGAGAAAGTGAAGAGCAACACAGCAGCAATGGGGGGGAATAGGGGGCTGTCCCCCCCCCCCCCCCCCCAAAAAAAAAAAAAAAACAATAGTAAATAGCAGCAGTAGCAGCAATAAATAGCAGCAGCAGCAGGTATTAGCAGCAGCAGCAGCAGCATGCAATTACCCCCCTTTTTACCCCCTTAAACCCCTATTTCTCCCCTATATATACACCAATATATACATATATATACCTACATATATACTTATATATAACCATATATATCCCCCTAAAAATGACCTATGAGTGGGTTTGTGGAATGAGATTAGAGAGTTAGAATTAGAGGGTTAGAGTTTAGCTAAGAGAGAAGTAGGAGATAGTAGGATAGTGATTGGAAGGGTAATTTTGAGTTCCGAGTGTCGGAACGCGTCCAAATTTGAATGAGACTTAGATAATGTAAGATAGAGTTTGTGGGTAGGCTCCTAAGTTAAAATCGGGGTTTAGTTTGGGATTAGGAGAATGGTATCTCATGATACCATTGAGTATCCTCGATACTCAAGATAATAAGATTTTTACCCTTTTTGACTTTTAGATATCAAGATACTGTGATACGGTATCGAGATTCTAGGAGAGGGTTTAAATACCATAATAGAGAGTGGGAGAAAGCTTAGGATGAAGTGGAAAAGCCTAGAGTGGGAGTTAGAAGCTAAAGTGAGATTTTTACCAAGATAATGGGTAAATCAACAATATGGGAGTAAGATGGACTGGATGTCCACTTTACCTAGAAAATTTGGTAGGTAATGTTAGTAGTTAGTATCCTACTACCCTAGGAAGCCGGGAGTGGAACTCCTAAGGAAAAGCTACTTGGCATTAGTAATTGGGGTAGAGAGGGTAAACAGGATAATAGGATAATACCCATTTCATAACATATGGGTTTAATACCTTAAGATATAGCTAAAATTAGGTTATTATGGTTGGTAATGGTTAGAATAGTAGACTTGGACTAGTTTTGACCTTGGTTGACTACGGTTGACTATTTTGACCAAAAGTCAACCGAAAGTCAACCGTAGCCTAAAATTTACTAGAACTTGACTAAATTTGACCAGTTGACCCAAAGTCACCTGTTAGTCAACGTTAGTTAAGTTTGACCTAAAGATCTAGGGTTGACCAGAGTTGACCAGTTGACCAAAAGTCAACTGTAAGTCAACCTTTGACTTAAATCGACCTAGTTTAATTCTGTTTGACTTGCATTGACCCAGTATGACTTTGTTAGGCCTAATATGAGATTGACCCTGTACAATCTAGTTTGACCTTGTTTGACCTAGATTGACTTAGTTTGACGTGTCTTGACCTAGTTTGACTCAGTATGACTTAATTTCACTTCCAAACATTATATTGATACAATATTCCATCTATAGGTCCTCGAGGCACTGTTTTTGGACTCAGTTGACTTATCCATCACATCACAGGCGAGTACATTCTCTGATAATATATCTGTTTTATGATATCGTCTTTGTTTCTAGTATTTAGTGTAGATATCCTTGTTCTCTTGACACATTGTTCACACGGATTGGTATTGTCTAGATCCCGTCATAAGATGTTATTTGTCTTATATATGGTATGCCTTGTGCAAGTCTTCCTAGTTCCTTGTGCATTGTATAGATAGGATTCCTGCGAAGGCTAGCTACCTTCTCAGAGAATCACGTGTCATGACGTGTCATGACTGGATCCACTATATTAGTCAGGGATGGGGGTGTTAGCGTAGATATGTGATCAATACCCCACAGTATTATATTGTATCATCATTGTATAGTGTTAATCATACACTCACGTATGATTAGCCAGGCCAAACATTGTATCAAGTTCTAAGTCGATCACATGTTGAAACTAATACTAAACTCACATAGATATAGTTTCAGATTTTTGTACATGATATATACTATTTTCTTGTTCTTACATTCAGTTACAGTCTTGACATGCCTTACCATGATTCATGTACACATTATTTTACCTCGTATATTCTCTCTATTTACTGCTACATTTTTAATATCGTCTAACTAGAACTGTTATTTGAGATTTGTGCTCGTTCCATCCTGACTGGATATGTTGACAAAATTTTACAGATTATGGCAAGGAGGATTGTCCCACCTACTACGGTCCTCATGACGTAGTCAGCCTAGACTTGGAGACCCTAGTTCAGCAAGGGTTAGCTCCAGCCGATGGGGCTTTAGAGTAGCTTAGCTGGTTTAGTTTAGTACTGGACTTTGTCTCCAGATTACATTTGGCTTGTTATTATTTTAGTATTTGTATTAGAGATTGTTGACTCTAGACTTGTATTATTTTTGTGTTGGATCTTCTGGATATTTCATATCTTGTTGTCTTTATCTTTCGGTATCATCTATATTTCTTAGATCTTGTGATTGAGTATATTATATGTCATTGCTTGTCCTCCATTCGGAGTTGACCGTTCTCAATAGGTTTTGATATTATAATTGTTGTTAGATAGTAGACCTAGACAGCGTTCTACGTCATTTCTACGCATAGGCTGGGACGCTATCACGCACTCATGCCCTTACTTCGGGTGGGTCGTGACACTTGTGCATTGTATAGACACGATTCCTGTGAAGACTTGCTACCTCCTCGGAGAATCATGTGCCATGACATGTCATTACTGGATCCACTTTACTGGTCGGGGATGGGGGGGTACTTAGCGTAGATATGTGATCATTTTTCCTCCTGTGATTCCGTTCCCTGTGAGTGTTAGCTATACACTTCACGTATGACTAGCCAGGCCCTTTTTCTCCTGTGCAACCCAAGCCGATCACATGTTGAAACTAATACTAAACTCACATAGATATAGTTCCAGATTTTCGTACATATATACTGTTTTTTGTTCTTACATTCAGTTACAGTCTTGATATGCTTTACCATGATTCATGTACACATTATTTTACCTTGTATTCTCTCTATTTACTGCTACATTTTTAATATCGTCTAACTAGAACTGTTATTTGAGATTTGTGCTCGTTCCATCCTGACTGGATGTGTTGACAAAATTTTATAGATTATGGTGAGGACGAGTGTCCTACCTACTACGGTCCTCATGACGTAGTTGGCCTAGACTTGGAGACCCTAGTTCAGCAAAGGTTAGCTCCAGCCGATGGGGCTTTAGATGTAGCTTAGCTGGTTTAGTTTGGTACTGGACTTTGTCTCCAGATTACATTTTGGCTTGTTATTATTTTAGTATTGTATTGAGATTGTTGACTCTAGACTTGTATTATTTCTGTGTTGGATCTTCTGGATGATATTTCATATCTTGTTGTCTTTATATTTCGGTATCATCTATCTTTCTTAGAGTTTGTGATTGAGTATATATATTTCATTGCTTGTCCTCCATTCGGAGTTGACCGTTCTCGACAGATTTTGATATTATAACTGTTGTTAGATAGTAGACCTAGACAGCGTTCTACGTCGTTTTGCGGCGTAGGCTGGGACGCTGTCACACTCGTGCCCTTACTCCGGTGCGGGTCGTGACAATGGATCCTATTTTTGGAACATATATGGTAAGAAAATATATGATTGAATTTCCATATTTACTTTGATCATATATTTATGATTGGACCCTTCATATAGTAGCTTTCCATATAATTGGGTTTCCAATTATGGCAAGCCAATTATGATTAGATTTCCATTAAATATATGATTGATGCATATTAGAAGTTTCCATATATATTGGCCTTCCATGTATGGATTACCAAGGGCTTATAAAAGGGTGATGCATGCTAGTTGTAAAATTATCTCAAAAACAAGAGTGCTTTATAATCTTTGAGAGAGAGAGGATTAAGGACTATTGTGAAGGAGAGATTGCTTCGAATAATTTTTCGGCATCTTGTTCTTCGGAGTCCGCAATCAAAAAATTTCTTCTTTCAAGTGAGTTGTGGTGATCCGTGTTGGATCGGGAGGAGCTTGTAGAGGGTGTATTCTCTTTATTCCATTAGTGGAGGTTCTTCAGGGTTGGACTCCGATCGTCCCGTGGTTTTTTCCGCAAGGATTTTCTACGTCAAAAATCTTTGTGTCTGCGATTATGTTTGGCGTTTTTGGTTTGTGTGCTTTTGCTCGGTTCTCTCGCAGGACTTTCTGGTTTGGGGGAACGGTTTCCACGCTTCATTCCCAACAATTTTTCCTCAAACATGGGCCAATCCCAATCATGTCCAGCCCTGATCAAGTTTTGATGTGCCCTTATAAAAAATCTTGTTTTTCTATAGAAATACAACTTGGTGCTATAAATGATGCCACTCGGTTGACATGCAACCGAATCCCAACATGTTTGTCAGCCGGGAATTAGATTTCCAAACTAAAGTTGTTGCTTGTTTGTTAGAAACTATAATTTTTTAAAAAAGAGTAACATGATAACATGTAATTATCAAAATAATAAATTAGTTTGGATAATTTTTTAAACAAAAAATATTAATAACTATTGTGTCCACTAGTTTCTTGGGTATATTTTTAAGCTAAAGTAACATGATAACATGTAATTATCAAAATAATAAATATTAATTAATAGCTAAGCAATTTCTTTGAGTGACAACTTTTTAAATTAAAAAAGAGCCATGTATAAGTTTCGTATTGTTTTTATAAACTGGAAATTGCTGAGAAACTCAATTTCGGGGTTGGTTTGTATGAAAAATCCACCGCAGGATGGATTTTATGAAATGTCCATAATTATATATTTCTACGTTAAATATTCTAAGATTCCCTTTAGATACTCTGTATTTACAAAATTGCCATCTTTATAATACCATAACTACCCTTCGCACAAACTCAGATTTGGATTATGATTTTCGTCTTCTTCTTCTTCTTCTTTTTCACGAAAGATCTGAATTCCATTGCTCTCATCTTCAGCAGAGATCGCAAAGATCGTTCGTTCCGTGCTTTTCTTCAGTCGAACTCCGATCATCGTTCATCATCATCATCATCGTTGAGAGATTTGAAGTTTTCCGACGATTAGGTCAATTGTGGAGAGAAGATATTCTTCTTCTTTTCCATAAGAGTTAGCATCGTTTTGAAAGAAGAACAAAAACTCTTGAATTTTTGTTCCTGACAAATTTTTTTCCACAAAAAAAGGTTTTAGGTTTCTGCCGACTGTTCTCCATCATTCTCCGTGATTTTAACACGGAGAATGACCATTCTCCGTGTTAAAATTGTTAGGGTTATATACTAAAAGCATCACTTTTGTAGTAACCTTATTTTCTTAAATTTTGAATGAGAATCATATGGGCAAATGTTTGCATATTGTATTTGTTGCAAGTGTTAATGCAAATGTCTGATATTCTATTATAGATAATATGGTGTGTGGTGTCACACAGAAGATCATATTATCAGTTTCCTATGGAGTATATAAATAGTTCACAACCTAGATGGACTTGGACAATCTATTGAAAAGGTTGTAGTGTAATCTGGTATTAGTCTATCTTGACTATAGGTTTACACTAGTACACTTTGTGTGTATTGAACATGACCACTTGAGGTTGTTCTCTTTGTACTTACTACATAAGAGAACAAACACCTCTATTATTATGGATGCTTGTACTCTTAATCCGGATATAATAACGGACATGTATATACAGTGTGCATTACTTTGACTCATAAAAGAGTGAGATTCATTATGGATCAACAACCTCTATGAATTGGATAATAACATTGTATGTATGATGGGCTGTTGATTATAAATGGAATCCATGTCCCGATACATCGGGTTGATGATGTCCTCTTAAGGAGCTCATAAGGATTGTCATGTAAACCCTGCAGGTGGATTGTATCCGACATGACAAATAAAGTTGAGCGGTACTACTTAAGGATAAAATATGTCGAATCAATATAGTTGTCAATAACTTAATTTGATCGACGGACATACGATATCTTAACATGGGGAGCCAAACGAGCATATAATAAAAGGAGCCACAAACATAATTTGGATTAGGGAGGTAGTGCAACAATAGCTCATTAGTGGACCGAGCTATTGTTAATGGGCCTGGATTGTGTGTTCGGGCTGAACACGGGATATCCAGATTCGTTAGGAGGCCTAACCCTAATTTCTCCTCATGGTCCCTGCCGTAGCCTATATATCCTCTATTCTCTGGCCGCCAGATTACTGATCAGAAATCTAAAATTTTCTCTAAATTCGTGATTCACGTAAGGAGAGAAAGAGAGTGCTGCCAAGGAGAAGAAAAGGTTGGGAGATCGTCGTCCACACGACGTCCAACTCGAGGAAGGAATACGTGCAGAAGATCTTGGGGTCGTCCGTTCGAGATTGCCAGGAATTACTTGTCTCCTTTCCGCCGCAGGTATAATTCGTGAACCCTAGTTTCCGCCTATGAAGGGTTAGAACACGTATTAGATCTGTTTAACTTTCTATCGATTAATACGCACACCAAAGGAAGGGTCCTGGGAATCCCCAGTTCCATCAAAAATGACGGAGAATGACCATTCTCCATGTTAAAATCATGGAGAATGACCATTTCCGTGCAAAAACCACGGAGAATGGCCTTATCCATGTCAAAATGATGGAGAATGGCCATTCTCCGTGTCAAAATGACGGAGAATGGACATTCTTCGTGTTAAAATCACGAAGAATGGCCATTCTTCGTTCTCCTCCGTGTCAAAATGACGAAGAATGGCTCCGTGATAAAATGACTGAGAATAGCCATTCTCCGTTATTTTAACACGGAGAATGACCATTCTTTGTGTTAAAATAACGGAGAATGGCCATTTTCTTGTTAAAATCACAGAGAATGACCATTCTTTGTCAATTTTGACACAGAGAATGGCTATTCTTTGTCAATTTAATAAGGAGAATGATCATTCTCCTTGCTAAATTGACAAAGAATGACCATTCTCCGTCATTCTAACACGGAGAATGACCATTCTCCGTGTTAAAACGACGGAGAATGGCCATTCTCCTTATTAAATTGATGGAGAATGGTCATTCCCTGTCATTTTAACACGGATAATGGCTATTCTTTGTCAATTTAACAAGGAGAATGACTATTCTTTGTCAATTTAACAAGGAGAATGACCATTCTCCGTGGGTTTAGAACGGAGAATGGTCATTGGTCATTCTCCGTGCTAAAACCACGGAGAATGGCCATTCTCCTTGTTAAATTGACGGAGAATGACCATTCTTCGTCATTCTAACACGGATAATGGCTATTCTTTGTCAATTTAACAAGGAGAATGACAATTCTCTGTGGTTTTAGCACGAAGAATGACCATTCTTCGTGATATTACCACGGAGAATGATCATTCTCTTGCATTTTATGTCCAGTTGAAACTTTGAAGGGCCACAACTTTTGACTGAGAGGTCGAAACGAGGTCCGGTTTGTCGCAAAAGGAGCGTATATTCGAGGAGCCGAAGATTAACGGTTTCAGTTAGTCGGCCTTCCGAAATTTTAGAATCGCGAAAAAATGATTTTTGGAACTCCGTTTGTCCGTCTTTCCGAAATTTTTCGACGAGTTTTTGAAGTAAGGTCTGGAGATTTTGGAGGAGAAAACCTAGATTCGGAACTGAGTGGCGTATGGAAGAAGTATCGAAATATTTTTTTTGAAGAGTAGGATTCGAAGGTGTTTTCAATAAATTAGAACGATAAAAAGGTCATTCAGAACCCCCTTTATATTTTTCGCTAATTCTGGGCACGTGATGAAATGTTATTTTATGGTGGATTTTTTATAAAACTTTTGCAATTTTTGAACATTTCATAAATTTTCCCGTAAAAATTACACAAAACTATATAAAAGACAATTAATTTTAGGATTTCAAGATAATTTATTGGGTTATTTACACTAACTACCCCTATGTTTTTGATTTATGGGTACCCCTACTTTTAAACTATTTACACTAACTACCTCTATGTTTTTGGTTTATTACACGGGGTACCCCTACTTTAAGGAAAAATAAAAAAATAACACTAACTACCCCTACGTTTTCTAAAGGGAGGGGTAGTTAGTGTAAATAGTTTAAATCAGGGGTACCCCGTGTTATAAATCAAAAACATAGGGGTAGTTAGTGTAAATAACCCTAATTTATTTGTCTAAAACATTAGCCATCCCCTAATCAATCAGGAAGATGCTGATATATATGTGGGATGTCAGGTGATTGAATATTTTGGAAAGGGGTTTCTTTCTCACGGCCCCAAATCGGTTTGGGTTGCGAACGAAGTATGATGGCCATGCTCATTCCCTCTTCTTCCCTTTTGCTTACTCCCCATCCACACTCCACTCCACATCCCCATCCCCATCCCCATCCCATCCCCATCCCACGAGAAAGAGTACCAACAACAACAACAGCAGCAATCTCTACTCACTCCCTTCGAGAAGAAACATAGTAGCAAAAATGGAGAAGATTCTTCAGTCAGCAGCAGCAGCAGCAGAGCATCATCGTCGGAGAGGGAAGCGAGGGAGAAGAGGGAGGAGACGAACCGCAAGATAGCGTCGCAGAAGGCCATTTCCATCATCCTGAGGAGGGAGGCGACCAAGGCCGTCATAGACAAGCGGAGGAGGAAGAAGGGCCCCATCAATTCCAGGAAGCTCCTGCCGAGGACAGTCCTCGAGGCGCTCCACGAACGTATCGCCGCCCTCCGCTGGGACTCCGCACTCAAGGTCCTCCGTGGCTGTCACGTTCCTTTCCCTTCCTTCACCAATATATATATATATTTCTTTGAAACTCTTGTTGGATACTGCTCACCCTTGTCTTGAAAGTAAATTTGACATATATGATGTGATCGTGCCAAACATAATCGAGATTTGAGAAAGTAAACAATTTCTTTGCATTGAATCCTGACTAAAACATTTTCGAAAATCTAGTTACTACCCAAAATATACATTAATGTAGACATTATTAAGATGTAATGTACAAAATATGTTAGAAATGTGTATAATAATTGTTTCCAGGCTCTACCATACCCCAAAATTTTCAATCCATGTCGTTCTTTCCGTTCCGTACCGCAACCTAGCTCACCAACGAGCTCTGACTTGAAAAGAAAATATTGCTAAGTTTTGATAGAATCGTACAAAAATAAGTCCAAACAATGGCTTAAGGCGAGCCGAGCTTCTCTTGACCTGGTCGAGTTCGAGCTTGAATAGATCTATTGCAAGCTTGAACATGGCTCGATGATTTTTTAGCTCGAGTTTGAGATCAAATTGATAGGTTTGAGCTCGATCGTGATAAGTTCAGGCCTTAAATGTCTGGTGCTAGATTTTTATAAATGACACTCCTTACTAGGAGTGGAATGGAGTCGAGCCAAGTGTGAAACCCAAATTTTTAGTCTCATATCGGGTGTGCTGAGAGTTTGATTGATTTATATTTGAGTGCTTAGGTCTCAATGTACATCTGTGTTATCATTTTGATAAGTTTGGCTAAATGATAATGCATATATGACCCATGCATGGGTCATGTCTTGGTGGGTCCGTGGACTGGAATCCAAGATTTAGTCCTATATTCGAATTCGCTTTGAGATGAGAGTTTGCTTGGTTTATTTTTACATCCGGGAGGAAAGAAGAATGAAGATTCTTCTCATTTTTACACTTCGTCGTCATAGGCGCGGGAGAGGGAGGCGAGGAACCGTAACATAGAGTTGACACAAGACCTTCTACATCATCATGAGGAGGGAGGCCACCAAGGCCGTCATCCACAAGGGGAGGAGGAAGAAGGGACCTACAAAATTCCAGGAAGCTCTTGTTGAGGACCGTCCTCGAGGTGCTCCACAAACGTATCAATGCCCACTGATGGGAGTCTGCACTTAAGCTCTGATATCATTTTCATTAATATTTTTTTCCCTTCAAAAGAAGGAAATTGAAGTATTGGAATATCCAATTTTGTATGTATACGCCTGTAGAATTCTTTTGCCTTTTGATAAATATTCACATCAGTACATTTAACTTGGTCAAACTGGTTTAAGATCCATGTACGTTATATCAGATTTTGAGAATGAAAAGGATGTGTTCGTGGAAATAAATATGATGGTTGAAGTGGAAGAGAGTGTTTTGTAATTGAAAGATACTGTTGAAGATGAAAGAAAAATTCTATATGATAGATTGACTGCTATAAGATTAGTCATGCTTTGCGGATCTGTGTTGGATACCTAAATATTTTCGAATAAAAGCATAGCTGGAATGATAATTCTACGATGGATGAGTGACAATAAATTGAAAATATGAATGCCAGGTTGGAAGAGAGTAAATTGAAGATAGCATAAGAACTGAATGTATTCATAGGACGTTGGAGATAATGCCAATCAATGATAAGATGAGAGAAAATCGTCTCAGGTGGACCAATAGATGTACTGTTAGGAGTATCTAGGGTTTCCTAAACGAGCTGAAATTGAGGCAGAAATAAGGATATGTGACGCAGGACAAAACTAAAGGGCTGACCCAAATGGGTTTTGATTCATGGATCTAACTTTAAATAAAGGCGGAAGCTAAATTTTGAGCAACAATTATTATTTATCAAATAAAAATAATCCCAATCAGAATGTAGAAGTAGCTGACCTGCAAGAGGCAGGAGAGAACTTTGTTTCCGGAACTGGTGAGAAACTCGTCCCGGTTTTGTGTAGTTGCTTTGGCGGGTCAACAAAGGTGACAAGTTTAAATAAAAAAAAAAAGTAGAAGGGATGAACAAGACAATATTTTGAATTTGATTAAAATTTCTGTTCACACCATCGTCAAACTTTAAACTAAATTCTTAATCTCATTCATCAATGAATAAATTCTGAATATATATATATATCTATATATATATATATTATATATAATATAATTATATATATATATATACGGGCGATGATGAGCCTGGCCTGTGCGATGTAGGGCATTCACAACGTCGGAGGAATGACGAAAAATGGCCACGATCTGAGCTGGCATAGGACAGAATGGGATGTCCCGTGCATGAAAACTCAACGGCTAGGGACGCCGCGCGGGCGGTCGAGGAACGGCACCATTCTACCACGGGTATAAACGACGGCCGACTACGCGGCCCGTCGTGCGGCGCCCAATTGGCGTCGGGAAGACGTCGTAAGGACGTCATGCGCATAGAACGGGTGGCTGGACGGCATCGGCTGTCGTAGGCGTCGTGAAGACGTCGGGGGCGGCGCCTTCGGCGTCGTGGGCGAAACGAGGCGTTGAGTTGAGTTGCCGGCGTCGAAAGACGTCGGCCATCCCGTGAGGCTCGGGAGCACGCGGAGTGCGCGAGGCGTACGTGTGGGACGATGATGAAAAAGCCAGTACGGACAAGATCCGCACGAAGAGTCCGAAGCGACATGACGACCGGCTAAAAATCGTGTGCGGGCGGACACACGATTTAACTGAGCCCGCACGTGCTGGATATATATATATATATATATATATATATATATATATATATATATTATACACACACACACACTCTCAAGCAATCAAAAGAATATTACACACACACACACTCTCAAGCAATCAAAAGAAGAAAAATTCAATATGTACACACTTATCTTTATGATAATTCAAATCCCTAACCAACTCAAAGCCATGAAGTTCCCTTTTTTTAGATTAATACTTGTAAACAAAATATTTAAACTGAAAATCCAAATAATGATGTGATATAATATCAACTCGAACTTTATATGATTTGGGTTCGGGTCCATCGATGCTCCGGCATCAATATTTTTTTTGTTACGCTGTAGCCGATACTACCCTTAAAGAGCTGAATGGAAAAAACGGATCAAATAGCCAACCTAAAAAAGTGGGATAAAGGCTTTGTTATTTTTGTTGTAGACATAAGATACTATTTTCTTGTATTGCTATTACATTCAACAGATTGACCAAAGTTGATTATCGATAATTTGATGTGATGTTTTCTTCTCTCATCTCTTATGCGGGGATCTCTTTTCAGTAAAACTCATAGCAAAATTCTAGACCTTAAATTCTTGATAAATAGAACAATATTTGTAGATGCTAAAGATAATGGTACGTATGCAAAAAAGAACATTATTTTGAAGGTACTATGTTCAGTTAGAAATTTAAGGAGCATACATAGAAATATGAATGTTTTATAGGGATACATGTAAAAGCCTATATACACATTTCTAGGGCTTTGTTGTACTAGTGGACTTTAATGTGGTACCAAAGCAACCTAGGTGGAAGTCTCGTACGTTATGCCATTTTAAATGTGTTTTGTAAAAAATATGCTGCTACTTGAATTCAGCTATCAAACCCGTAAAAAATGGAATTCAATCTGCGAGCATGTTCGGAACAATATAAATATAAATGTTCTAAAAATCGCTAGGCGGACTCGGTGCGGCGGAGGTCCGCCTAGCGCCTAGCCCGCCTAGGCGGCCGCCTAGAAATTTTTTTTTTTTGAAATTTTTGAAATTTTGAATTTTAAAATTTGAAATTTGAAATTTCAATGTTCTAAAATCAAAATACTATCTTAAAACCCAAACAAATATCCAAAATACAACTAAGAATAAACAAAATTAAAAAAATAAAAAAAAATCAAAAAATTCAAAAAATCCGTCGCCTAGGGGCGCCTAGGGCCCGCCTAGCCGCGTAGCCCACCGCCTAGGGGGGTTTTCGGTGCGGTGGGCGGGCGCCTAGCGCCTAGGCGGACGCCTAGGCCGATTTTTAGAACACTGATAAATATAACCCTCAACCCTTGTCACAACTCTACAGTTTTGTTGTAGTGCCAGGGACTTCAGCATTAAGTTTATTGTTATCATTTGTTTTATTCTCTGCACAACTTCTACGAATATTTTTGTTTGTTCAATGTTATGAACTATAGAGCACTGTTACAACTTTTCCAATCCAAAGAAAGAAACTCTATGTAGAAGAATATGCTAGCTACTCTCAATTGTTGAGCATCATGTTTCTTGAGTAAAAAAAAATCTTGCAGATTTTTATATATAATCTTTTGTGGCTTAAACTTTCGCAAAAATGGAACACATACAAAGAACGTGCTAGTCAACTCTTTAAGGATTGACCTTTCATGTCTTCTTTGCTAATCAATCCTCAAACTTACCATTCCATCAAATTATTCAGAATACCAAATCTGAAACTGAAATAAAATCTTTAACAGATCTACTGAAACCAAAATTTCATGAAGAGGACCAAATCAAAACCGAGAGTCAAATTTTAGGTCATTATCTGTATTAAGAACTTGAAAGAACTGGCTTGAACCTATCGTGCTTTGTGTTGTTTTCCTATTTCAAATTATAGAGGGTGGGTTGCTTAAATGTGAATTTGATCATGCCTAGTAATTTCCAGAATCAATTTTCAGACAGGTTGATGCTTGACTGTCGTTTAGCCTATTTAATCTATACTCAGGCATACTGTATAGGGTTGCATTGCGCTTGTTTCAGTATGCAAACATTATGCTTTGCATTCAGTAGAGATAGTAGTTGTCAGCTTATCTTAACTTGCTCCTGCTGTTTGCAGTAGGCTATTCTAGAGATTTTCTGCATGTGTTCAACCCGATAAACATGCTACTTGAACTTTCCATCTACATATATAAGTGAATGGATTGTCTTCTAGCATATTGATGTCAAGTTCTCTTAACATTTTCTGATATAAACTTCTCTTCATGGAAATCTATCTTTAGGTGTTTGATCTGCTCCGAGAGCAGCTATGGTACAGGCCTAATTCCGGCATATACATTAAGCTGATTGTTATGCTTGGAAAATGTAAACAGCCCCAAAGAGCTCATTCACTTTTTCAAGCCATGGTTGATGAGGGTTGCATCATAAACCATGAATCATACACTGCCCTAGTTTCAGCCTACAGCAGGACCGGTCTCTTTGATGAAGCATTTGCCCTTCTCGATAAGATGAAGATTACGGAAGGATGCCAACCCGATGTACATACCTACTCCATTCTCATCAAATCCTGTCTCCAACTCTTTGAATTTGACAAGGTTCAGTTCTTACTCTCTGACATGGGAACCCAAGGAATCAAACCTAACACAGTTACATACAACACATTGATTGATGCTTATGGTAAAGCAGGCAGGTAAACAATGATCTGCAATTTCTAGGCTTGTTCAATGCAGTGTTTTATATGTATACACCTATAGTTCTCAGTGTAAATAGTTATTAAAGTTGGTTCCTTTTTGAAATGATAATGGGATGACTTGTTGAACTCAAAACATAAGTTTCCCAATGGAGCTTTTGAAGCTGACTAGTTAGGTTGTCAACTTGCGATATATATTGTGTATCAATTAGTGATGTAATCGGATCGGATTTGGGGTTGGACCCTCCACCTCCGCCTCCACCAAAAATATTTCCTCGACATCCGCATCTGCCTCCACCTCCACTTGGAGGAGAGAGATTACCTCCACATCCAACTCCAAATGGAGGTCAAATTACCTGCCTTCGACACCACCTCAACATCATCCTCCAACTTTACCTTCACCTCATACATTACAATTTTTAGTTCAACTAATGAAAAATAGAAAAATGAGATTGTTCATATCAACATAGACTAAAATCAAATAGTGAAATCATATATATATATATATATATATATATATATATATATAGTCAAAGGTGGATATATAGTCAAAGGTGGATGTAGTGACAGAGTTAGAGTTGGAGTCCGAGTTAGAGGTGGAATCGGATATGACTTTGTCTCCACTAAGTTAGCCTCCAAATTTCCCCAAGTCAAATCTCGCAGGTCAATCGACACGTTTACATCCCTAATATCAATTTTCTTACATATTGTGTACTTATCGTGTATTGTATGGTACAATAACCCTAGGAGTTTAGGTATACTTCTAAATCCATATAGGAACATGATTTAATATAATTGTTTCATAATTTTTTTATTTGTTTCATCTTTACATGTCTATCTAGTTCAAGAATCTAGATTCTTAAGTATACATTACATGAGTCAAGTAAAAAATGATACTACCTATACCTATATGTATCATATCAGATCAACCGGTATGTAATGAAGTAGTAGTATATCGTATTGTAATTTCTAAGACACGTATCATGATTCATGTATTGTATGATAGTAATCAGTTTCAAAGGAAGTGAGTAGGAAACATGAAAAAGGAGAGAAAGTGAATGAAGAAATTGATGTTTCCTGATTAGTTGATGAAAGAGCGGAAGTCTATCTAAATTAATTTTCAAAACATACCCGAGAAAGCTTTCACTTGGAGGTGGAGAAAGAAATGATATAGAAGAATTTTTTTGTTCTCTTTTCCCACTTCCGTTTTATTTTCCTATCAAATTGTGGAACCCTAGCATATACAGACATGTTTAGTTCAAAATATACTGAAGAAACTTGATCGAATTGTATCACAGATATAGTAATGTGTTTATCAATGTGCATAATAATAGCCCTTTCCATTTAAATTTGAGTGTAAGACCATCTTGTATGAAGCAATGAATGAATAATCCATGGTTTCCTTAAAGGTTTGTGGAGATGGAACATGCACTCATGGAGATGCTCCGAAATCGTGAATGTGACCCTGACACATGGACCATGAATGCCACGCTCCGAGCCTTTGGTGGCAGTGGCCAGATTGAGATGATGGAGAAGTGCTACGACAAGTTCCAGAGCTCCGGCATCTCGCCCAACATCAAAACCTTCAACATACTTCTGGATTCATACGGAAAATCCAAGAAGTACGAGAAGATGAGTGCTGTAATGGAGTACATACAGAAATACTACTTCTCATGGACAGTGGTCACTTACAATGTTGTTATCGATGCATTCGGTAGGGCAGGGGATCTGAAGCAGATGGAGTATCTCTTTAGATTGATGAAGTCGGAAAGAATTAAGCCCAATTGCGTTACACTTTGTTCACTTGTTAGGGCTTACGGAAGGTTGGAGGCAGTGGAAAAAATAAAGGCTGTAATGCGGTATATTGAGAACTCTGATGTCATGTTGGACACTGTGTTTTTCAACTGTTTAGTAGATGCTTATGCAAGGGCTGGGTGCCTGGTGGAGATGAGGGAGGTGCTAGATATGATGACAAGGAGTGGATGTAGCCCCGACAAAGTAACCTACAGGACCATGATAAAGGCTTATCTCAGCAGAGGGATCAGTGATCATCGAGTTCAGGATCTGAGAGATCTCAGCAGGGGTGACACTTCCTTCCCAAAAGAGGAGTTTAACTTGCAAACATGACATAAACCTAGGTTAGTTATACTCGATTCTTCCATTATTTAGATCTCTAGTCTTTTGCTTTCAATAATGATTCAGTGTGGCTACATCCCTGTTATCTAGACAATTTATGCCAATGATTCTCAGTTTTAACATTTTTATACCCTTGTATGAGTTTCTGATATGGTTACTAGATATACGCAGATTGTAGTGGGCAAATTTCTTAAATTACTTTAATGAGATCATGCGACTGTACTATATTAGGTCGGGAGTATAAAGCAAATGGTTATTCTACAAAATATACCAATTAGGGAATTTTCTAATCTAGTGTATTTTGGAAGTGGATAAACGTAGTTTTGAACCATTTCATGGCTAGCATTTGTTTGCCTAAAAAAATAATTGCGAACCTTGATGAACTGCGAGCAGGAAAAGTAAATGGGATTAGCTTGTTGTTACCAATGCAAACATATTTTCCTATGTGTATTTGGGTTTCTTGGCTTAACATTTCCATCTTCGAATTCACAAGTCGTTAATCAAGCCATGACATGAGTTATAAATGTCAAGTTAGGGTGCTTCAGTACATGTTTGACAAGCCTTCTTGCATACCAAGTCTAAAACTTGACAATTGAGAGTTTTATTTAGTATGCTGTTCATCGTTGTCAGTCAAAGCCTAAAAGCTGGATTGTTATTTGTCTGAGCCATAACTTTTAATAGATATAGAGTACTTAGTAAAGTATGTTGGTTTCTTGTTTGAAAGTGTTTTTTCTTGGTTGAGAAGTCTTTATCTATCTCCACATATTGGGCACGTCATATTGGAAAATTTGTATGAAATATTTGGATAAGCAGAACAATTAGAGGCCTTCAGAAGGTGTTGCCCCTCTTCGTCATGAAATGTACATCTTCCTTCTCCCTTGTAGATTCTTCTTTATGGACTTTTCTTCTCATCGTACTAAGTTACCCCGACAGTGTCCTAGATTGTATGAATTTGCTATCAGATGCTTTGCTTGTCGCATCTTTTATTAGTATGACCTGTTTGACTTTTTCTGTTAATCATCTATGACTTGTTTATCTTCTTTTCTGGTGTCTCTATTACAAAATTATGTTTCCTCATGTGTCATCATTGATAATATTTGCAACAACTTTCTTGTATTCTTGAGAATCTGAGATATAAGTGGATTTACTAGGAGCTTGCTTTCACTCTCCATCCAACTCCTTATTGCTTGATATAATGGTTCAGGGAAGGACTTAATCACCTCCAGTGTCAGGGGCGGACCCACAATTTTTTGAGGGGGAGGAGGAGGGGTTGTGGAAAAAATACCTTAAATTGGAATTTAAGCGGACATTGAGGATTGAACTTACGACTCTTGGTTAAAACCATGTACACTTGCCAACTGGACTACCACTAAATTGCGAATTTGTCCATACCAGGTGATACATAAGTTTGTCTATGTCCATACCAGGTGATACATAAGTTTGTCTATGTCCATACCAGGTGATACGTCATGTCTTATGTTATCTTATGAGAGAGATGGAATTCATGAGAGAAAAGTGGTTGGTGTGCATCGAAAAGAAAGGGGGGGGGGGGGGGGGGGGGGTGTTTAAAATCCATAAATGGCATTAATTGCAACTCACTTCTATATTTTTCTCTTTTTCCAGTGGATTAAGTGGTTGAATGATTGTCTTCATATTAGTTACGATTTATTTAGTGACTCTCTTTAGTCTACTTTAGTCCCACGTTGGGTATCGTAGTATGAAGAAGCTTCTCTCCTATATTTGTCCTAATCCAATCTCTATAAAGCTAGGATACTTGAGGAAACTCTCTCTCTCTCTCTCATAACATGGTATCATAGTAAGGCTAACCTAAACCTAGATCTCTACCTTCGAGCAAAACAAAGTATCTTTGTCATCCCTAAAACCTAACCTATCTAAAACCCCAACTCAAAACCCATCCCCAATCCCAAATGATTAACCTGAAAAACCTCTGTCATTAAGTATCTTCTTCCTATCCCAAATCCTAACCAACCCTATCCAAAAACCCTACCCACCACTCCCAAAATCCTTAAAAGACTAGCCTGCACTTCAAACCCTAGACATCACTTAGACCTATGTTCCACGGACATGGATACAACACGACCTGGCGACATAGACATGACACCTATTTTGTTATGTTCTAGTGTATTTTGGAGTGTCCGATTGTGTCCAATACACGAGTGATACATGTTCGACACAACACGGCCCACATCTTTTAGTGTCCATGCTTCCTAGACTTAGACCTAACTCAATAGCCACCCATAATCTAATAGCCTTAGCCCATGACCTATCACCAATGCCCCAATAGACATAAACCAATAGCCAACCATTCTCCAAACCCTAGCTCCCAAAAAAGAAAGAAGATCCTAGTAACGACTCTGAGTCCTCATTGTCCTATACCACGAGTTGTCTATTTATGATGTTTCTTGTTGCTCTTCATGGATCAGCTGCCAATGACTCGTCTTCATGAGTTGATCTACTGATGTGGGCTACTATTATTGCCTCTGCCTTGCATCTCTACCCTATGGGGTGACCTATTTCTTTTTCTATGTTGTGTGCACTAATGCCTGCATTGCTTGATAGTTGTGATATGTTTCATCATGGGATGACTTGAGTTTGTTACTCGTAAAAATAATCCTAGTTGTACATGCTTGTCATGTCCAACTTGAGGGGTAGTATTCATCATATATTCTGGCAGCAATCTCTACCAAAGGTGCTATTTTGACGGGTTGGGTCTGGGTAGTGCTATTTAGTCCTACAAGCCCATGTTTTGGACCAAGACCCCATCCGTAAAAGCTTCAAGTCTGGGTTGGTTTCAGGTATTTTACTCCACTTTATATAAAAATAGATTATTTCTCTATAATTCTTCTTCTCATGTTTAACTTTTTGTATCAGAATCGGGTCCTGGACTGAGACGACTTATGTGATCCTGAATCCTATCCGATTGGAGGACCGGTTCCAAATTATAGGAATGGCTCGCTCCCACCATAGGCGGGTTTGAGTCTAGTTCAGGTAAAACCGACTAGGATCCCAGGTCAAAATGGCATCCTTAATCTCTATGCATCTGCCTGAAGTTTCTTGGTCGTTTATTAGTACTGCTTTTGGCTGTGTGTCCATATGCATCAACTCTACTACTTCTGATCACATGCATCCTCGAGCTTTGACCTCTGTCACTAATTCTCTTCTTGTAGACATGACTTTTTAACACTGCTGCTACTCTCTTGGGTTGTGTGGACCTTTGCTATTGTTGTCTGTTGTTGTTGTTTCTGCATGATGTTTAGCCTAGTTAGTTTTCTATTTCTATTTTATGTAGAAAGCTGGACATGTTTTATATGCTTCATCTTGGGGGATCTTAGATTTAATGAGTCTATGCAGTCTGATTTAGTCTCACACAAGGTAGAGTAGTATAAGGAAGCTTCTGCTATGCATATGTACCTAATTCGTCCCAATAAAGCTATGGCACTTGAGTAGAGCCTCTCTCTCAACAAGGATCTTGTAACTTATGAAGTTTTTCTTGTATGTTTTAACTCTGTAGTATCCATGGATGCAGTTCGCTCTCTCTCTTTGTATCACCTTGTACACAACATATCTATCCTACTTTTTAAAGTTTCCTGCTCTCTCCAATAGGCACGTTATTATGACTGTATCATGTAGCATGATTTCATATTCACCATGTCTATATCTGTGTAGCATAGATGTTTGTAAGTGGCTATCAATAACTTATCTAACCCTGAATCCTAAACCACTGCTTGAGTGGATGTTACGTGAGTGCTTCACACTGGTCTATTATTCTGGCATCGTCTTGGAATCACCTTAAATATTCAAAATGCTTTTATGCGATAACATCAGAGTTAAAATGAAAAGGGGAAGGAAGACGTTTCTCATGAGGACATTTAAAAGTTGATGAAGACATCAAATACAAGTTCATCATGGATGCACATAATAGTCAACAATGAGTGATCTGTTCTTGGGATGCTTTGCAAATAATATATTTTTCATGATCTTACAGTCATGTCATAATGCTCTATTTCGTAGGAGGATAGCTGAGAATTTTGATGTGGATGGACTGTTGCCTTACTCTTTTGATATGTGATGAAGAAGATAGTGAGTGATCGACACATTTGAGGAATTATCAATTCTTTTTCTCATATTCAAATATACTGTACTTTGAGAATATCAATTGTAAGTGAATTCGTGATCATTTAGGAACAGAATGATGACAGAACTACGGGTTTTAGAACTGTATTCAGGTCCTTGAGGTGCATGAGAGCACTTATACAAGTCCAACATGGATTTTCAAAGTGGTGATCCATGTGTTCAATTGTGATGGACATGTCTTAAAACAAATATAAATCAGAGAGGTGGTTTCAAAATTCCTTGCACACATCATGTAATTTAGAAAATAAGGGACTTTGAACATCTTGATTGCCTAAAATCTTGTTGCTGCTTGACTCATCATAGGTTGAGGATTTTTTTTAGACTACATAGGTTGGAGGATTCTAAATTGTACAATATTGATCCATTTGTCTTTAGGCTGTGTCGATCACAATGGCAACACAGTATTTCCTTTTCAAATGTATATCTTGTTCTTTTTCCCGCTGTATGGGAATATTCTTTATAATCTCAAAATGCCGGTTTGTATATTACAGGATAGTGGCTTGTATTGAAGGTTAGTGTCAAGATCTGTAGCATGCAACATCAACCACAAAGGAAAAAAAGAGGATCACAATCATGGCAAGATCAGTACTGGTCCAATAGCTCTGCTGCCCACAGGAGCAAATGATTCAGTTTGGTGTGTACTACCTGGAAGTCCCTTCATCTCAGACACAAATTTGTAAAAGCAAATCTAGTTTAGCATAGTAGAAAAGATGAATGTTAAACTTTCATGGTTTGTTTCTGTGCTTACAGAAGATTGAGATACATCGATGAAACACTCTCTATATATGGACGCAAGCCCTTCTAGAGAGGACATGAAAGCCCTTCTAGAAGACAACATTGTACTTGGACAACTTATGACTATAGATATGTATAGAAAGTGGTGTTGGGTTGTAGTATCATATACTATGACTCTGATTTTTGTTTAGGTTAGAGAGGACATGCTCCATTACCGAGCAGAATGAAAGAAAGCCGTGTTGGGTTGTATCATATTATGACTACAGGGGATAACTCTTAGGTAATCTCTGCCCTAAGCTTTAGCAAACCCGTACTACTTTTAATAGTTAAATATTCCTAAGTTAAGAGAAACTACAGGTATGTGTAATCTTGTTGTCCTCCCATATTTTTCTGTACCTTGCTCATTGCTCCATATTTTTATTTTTTTTTAAGATTGAAACTAAGCTATTGGGAATTTGATGTTATTACAGGGGGAAATCACTTAAAAAGGACCTCTGTGTGTTGGGGTGTGTGAGGTGTTTGAGAGGAGGGGGTAGGGGTATAAATACTGCTGTAACTGAAACAATTCGAGTGAATTAAAGAAGCACACCATCTTTTGCTTCAATAGGGTTTTCTGCATTATGGAGCAAATGCGAACATAGTATGGATTTAAATCTGCAGCAGTTGATTCCTCTTCATCTATAGCTTGACTCTGTGTGCGTCCGCAATTCATTCTTGGTTGTGTACTTTAGTGCTTGTGGCTTAGTTCTGTATCTCGTCATATCTGCGTAGCCTGGTGACCTTTTTCAGAGCTGGTTTGTATGTCGACATCAGGGCCGGTCCAAAGATAAGTCCGACAAGATTCGGATTTGGACAACCAATATCTCCTTGGGACAACCTTCTAGGTCCAACGTGACCTGCAAGAGGTCGCAGGTGACACCTTAGGACCAGTATCACAAGAGTCAAGGGCATTCTAAAATAAGCTCTAGCTCGGACAATCCAGCCCCCGGGGGCAAGCCCTGGTTGGTATGATGCTTTTTTGAAGAATTATTCTTAGGGTTCCTGACAGAGTCGCCTTACTTTGTTGTCCGATATGTTCACTGATAATACCAATAGTGGGGTTTGCAATCTTGTGCACATTAGCAATGGAAGTTCTGCATCTCCTCTAGGAGTTCTCACTGACTAGTTGCACTCTTGTACATACTTGAACACTAGGATCAGAGTAGAATTAAAGGGTTATTTACAGGGACGGATCCAGAAATTATAGCTGGGGTGAGCTATCAAAAATTTGGAGGGGCTAGAACTGGACTAGTCCATATAAAAAAATCAAAAACTAAAATTTACATGGTAAAAGAAGTATAAAAAAATGGGGTGGGATCACTTGGATCCGCCCCTGGTTATTTACACTAACTACCCATATATTTTTTGTTTATAACACGGGGTACTACTTTTAAACTATTTACACTGATCACTCATACTTTTTTTGGTTTATTACATGGGGTATCTCTACTTTAAAATAAAAATAAAAAAATGTAACACTAAATACCCCTATTTTTATTTTATTTTTTTAAAGAGAGGGATGGTCAGTATAATTTGTTTAAAAGCAGGAGTACCCTTTATTATAAACCAAAAACATAGGGATGATTAGTGTAAATAACCCTAGAATTAAAGTAAAAAAAAAACTTCTATTGCTCTACCTAATCTTTTGTCAAGACTACGTATGGGAAGATGTCTCCCAGCTTATTTCTTACGTACCAGCAAGTTGCAGTCTGTTCACTGATAATACCAACAGCTGTATCACGAACTTTGTTTATGCTTCTTTATCTACAATAAACTCGACCAAGGTGAAAAGAGTACAGACTTACATGACTGAAGCCGATTCTGAAGATCTCAAACGCCGTATGGAGGCTATTGAGCGAGTTGCAACAACTCAAGATGCAATACTTGATGAAAGGATGGTCAAGATTAAACCAGAACATCTAAGCATATACAATAGTTTAAAACTCTTTTTTTTTATCCTTAATTAAGGAATGTACTCCACATTTAACTCCATAGCAGTCCAGTCCTAGGACTGCCAATTTGAATATTAAGATAAAGTTGACAGTCCTAAAAAATTTGAATATTAAAACAGACTGTCAAACACCTCGAGATTTCGAAAGGACGATATTCCACCGCCGTCACAGTTCACTCCGCAAATGTCGTACGCTTCACCTCAATCACAGTTCCCGCAGACGGAAGGACAATCGATGGCCCAATTCTTCCAATTTATGATGCAAGCTCAGTCTGAGGACAGTCCTAATAGGCTGTCCTAAAGTAAATATGGAGTGTCTTTAGAATTTAGCTTAATTAACTCCCTCCCTCCATTATGTTGATTAATTAATACTTGGTCAACTCCCATCCCTTCTTAATTAACTCTTTCTCCCTACTTGTTTAATTTGACCTCAAAATTTCATAGATAAATCGATTAATCGAATGATTTTCTACTTTTTCAACTATATAATTTTAATGTTTTAAATTATATCTAAACCTTACTAAGATTCTAATTAAATATTAAATAAATTTATTATATTTGAATATGTTCCTTTTATTTATCATCATTTATAGATTTAATTCATTTGGATTGTATTTTACTTTAACATTTTGTTTATTGTTATTTATCGAATGAAATAAAATATTCGATAGTACAGAGAGAGTGTCGAGAGGCACAAGTTATAGTGTCAATGACAGATCACTAGCTTTAGATTTTGTGGTGGCCAATGCACTCATAACATATCGTTTCGGTTACGTAATTGTACCGATATGAGTCTACGTATATGAATATGCCAAATTAGGATCTCATTCACATAAATTGTATCATTTTTTTACTCCTATCTTGATTTCATTCTTGCCTTGCATCCTGCTTGAATCCGTCCTCGACTAACGATTTTTTTTCTATACAGATAATGGACCCACAAAATGAATGCACGACTCCTATGGCCATCCACTAATTGTCAAGGTGACACGTAACTCCACAACCATCTGGAGGCCAACCCACTCAGCAGAACAATCAGCCGCATCCACACACCTCGAGATTTCGAAAGGATGATATTCCACCGCCTTCACAGTTCACTCCGCAAATGTCGTACGCTTCACCTCAATCGTAGTTCCCGCAGACGGAAGGACAATCGATAGCCCAATTCTTCCAATTTATGATGCAAGCTCAGTGACAACAGAACGAGCTTATTATGGAGAGCTTGGAAGCAACATTGAACCGAGCACCTCAGCCTCATATGGGAACCATAGAATTGTTCCGTAACTATAAATCTTCTGATGTTCAAGGGCACGAAGAGATCTATTGAGCTTACAAACTGACTCATGAAGATGAAGAACTTATTAAGAGCTTCCCAGCTACTAGTAGATTTATGGATGACTCCAATCAGGCTGTAGTTGGAAGACAGTACTCATCATTAGTAGGAAGCAGAAGAGATACGACTGGAACTTGATCAGACTTGGGAAGAATTCAAATAGCGATTCAACAAGTATTTTTCAGCTAGATCCAGATACGCACTTTATGATCAATTCCTACACTTGAAGCAAGAAAGTATGATTATATATGAGTACGATGCCGAGTTCAGTCGATTAAGTCATTTTGCTCCTGAATTGATTATAGCAGAGTTGGAAAAGGCAAGAAGATTCCATAATGGGTTAAGCATCGACCTTCAGAGGTATACAAGTTCTAAGTCTAGAGTCTCATAGGCAACAATTTTGGTAGATGATAAGACTTAGGATAGCAAGAAGGACCAAGCAACACAGAAACGTTCAGCTCCGCAAGGCACACAAGTTTGACCTGCATCAGGAGGACCTGAAATACATCACTTAGCACACCATCAACCATGAACAGCCCCATACAAGAGTCGCTAGCTTCCTATCTGCCATTATTGCAAGAAGAAAGGACATGTTAAAAGTAATTATCGTAGAAGGTTAAGACATTTAAAATTTCAAGAATTAATATTTTTTGACAGTTTTAAACGTCAAGATTAATTTTTCTTCACGATTTCAAACCGTCAAGATACCCAGAAACCGTCAAGAAAAATAAGGACTTTTTTTGACTCTGGCCTAGATGACGGATGCAAAATCGTCAAAAAAAATTACATTCTCGATCGGGAAACGTTAAGAAAAGTCATTTTCTTGTAGCATCACAAGCCAATTTATAACCTCGGAGAGCTCTTCGTGCCCTTGAACATTGAGGGATTCATGGTACGGAACCCCTCTATGGTTTCCACATGAAAATCAAGCTCTGCCTAATAAGCTCATTCTACTGCCACTGAGCTTGCATCATGAAATGGAAGAATTGGGCCATCGATATATTGTCCTTCCATCAGTAGGTGGAGTGTACAATATTTGCAGAGTAAATTATGGACACAGTGGAATATCGCCCCTTTGAAATCTTGAGGTGTGTGGATGCGGTTGATTGCTATGCTGAGTGGGTTGGCCTCCACATGGTTATGGAGTTCCCTCGGTGTGTCACCACATCAATTGGTAGTATCCATAGGTGTTGTGCATTCGTTCTGTATGTCCATTACCTGTATAGAAAGAAAATCGTTATTTGAGGATAGATTGATTGAAGCATGCTGCAAGTAAAGATTTAAGAAAAAATCAATATAGGAGTAAAATTGATAGAAGTTATGTGGATAAGATCCTATTTTTGGTATATTTCTATTCGCATACTCGTATCAGTATAGTTACGTAACCGAGACGATATGCTCTCACCTGTATTGGCCACCACAAAAATCAAAGCTAGTGATATGTCATTGGCAAGAACTCGAGCATATCGATCTCGAACTGTTCAGAGGAGGTTGCTTCCGCGTCGAGTCCTGGTTCGTAAATCTATTGATATTCCTCCTTTATACCTGGAAAAAAGTTCAGGTCCTAAGTAGACATAGCAAGATACATAATATAATATATGAGCCTATAATATAATACAATATAGCATGCATGGAAAGACAGAAACAAAACTATATAATAGCAGCAAATATAAGGAATTAACAAAATAAGAAAATAATTATACAAATAGTAACATGTCATAGAGAATATAATATGAGCAGTGGCTATTAATAAATTATGTAATAATAACAGTAGTCCAATGTGTAGTGACCCGTCCCGTTCAATCAATCGGAGGAATCAAAACGCCGACGGCGTTCGAACTTAGCCTTGCAACGGCTGCTCGAAGACTCGCTCGGTCGAGGCGACTCCTCGCTCAGGTGGGGTAGTTTCGGTGAACTTGTCTCATCTTAGCCTTCACATAATAACTCGCATGTTTTCAACTTGCACAAGTTAGGCTTGATAATAAAAGAGACGCATCCACATAGCTAAGGAAATAATTTCGACGGGTCGGAATGTGTTAGAACATGGAAAAGGCCCCACTGTCTGCTTAGAAATCGGCTCAGCGTGCTTTCAAAATGACATTCGGTCCTTCGTCCTGTGGCTTGGGAGAAGGAAGTTGACCTAAGTTGCTAAGTTGCCACAACGCTGTAGTCAGAACTAAGTTATAGGCGTCACCCGCGTGAATGCTTGATAAAGCATACACGGTCCCGTCGTCCAAGGCTTGGCATAGCCTTCGTATGTCCCGTGGTTTAAGTCGTATTGTACGACTTGTGACTTAAGTCTAGGAACCCAAAGAACTTGGTTGTTCAAGTCGAACGCGTGCACGACATGTTCTCTCGATGCGAAGCTCGACGCAGCCTTTGCTCGTCAAGTCGTTTCACAAGTAAGTTAGGCAAAGTTTTGTCGGTCAATCTAAGCCATTTCTAGCAATGTCCCGTTCTATTTGCGGTTGTCAAGTCGCGTAGTCCCTCGAGAATAAGGCTCGTCGTATAAAGTATATGACTTGAGCGATAGCGTCGCATAGAGAACAAGGTCTGTCTAAGGCACGAGCCACGGTGGGTTTAGTGAAAAGCATGCCACAGACAAAGGAAGTCTCCGCGACTAGTTGTCGCCGAGATCGGTCCCACTACTTGGGAGTCTCGATAAGTCTCGTTCACGAGATTGGTCCCGCTACTTTGGAGTCTCGCTAAGTCTCGATAAGGAAGCACACGAGATCGGTTCTGCTACTTGGGAGTCTCGCTAAGTCTCGATAAGTCGCATACACGATATCGGTCCCGCTACTTGGGAGTCTCGCTAAGTCTCGATAAGTCTCGTACATGAGATCGTTTCGCTACTTGGGAGTCTCGCTAAGTCTCGATAAGGAATCACACGAGATCGGTTCCGCTACTTGTGAGTCTCGATAGAAAGATGGAAAGTATGGTCATGAATAAGGAAGGACTTGGTAGATAAAGTTGAGTCTTGCATGGTCATTGGACAACTTGCGCGCAAGGCCAAAATTCCTCGAGCGATCCCGGGGCGTCGGATTCGTGTCGGCCTAGGAGAAATTACAGATATTGTAAGGCCTTCATCGATGGTACGAGTCGATTGGAGTGAACCATTACAATATAGGCTGCGAATCATTTGTTGGGAGCTCGTACCTCGCCACGCGAATGGTCACCGTATGCATAAGATCTAGGATAACTTGACATTGCTAGTGACCACTCATATAGATGCGTCGGCAAGAGCGGCTATCCGCATGTATGCCTTTGGATTGCGTCGAGTACTAGCAGGTTACGAGTTTGGTTATCAAGTTACGCTTATAGCAAGCGCTAACCTTGAATCGGCACGGGTTAGGGTGTGCACGGTTGCAGCACCATTCTGGACCCTAAGAGTTGGCTATAACAAGGACACGCGCTTTGGCACAAATGTGGCGTCGTCTCGAGTTAAGTCAGGAAGGTCCATAAGGCAAGTTGGTTAAGTCTGGTTGATCCTTGGGAGGCACGGCCTCGACTTCATGGCACGATCAAGTCTACTGGTACAACATGCACGAGTCGTCCCCTTGACGTCGTTGGCACGCGAATGGTCTAGAGGCACATGAATCAAGTGAAGGTCTTGGCACGGACGAGTTGCGTAAGTTTCTGCTCGGTGAGGCACTGCCTCGAATATATTGAAGACATGAATAGATTATAGCATGACCATGTTGTTGTGTTGCCAAGTATAGGCCAAGGCGTTGTTGTCTTAAAATTGATCATAAGGCAAGACTAGCAAGATAATCGAAAGAGATTTAAGCTGAACAAAGTAAATGAACGTGTCGGTTTTGTATGGGTGGACGAGGAGCTCACTCCACCAGTACAGTTGAGTACTGACACTCACACAGTTTTCATGTACAGGAACAGGTAGTAGCTCGTGGCGCGGAGCTCGCTTGGATGTGTCGAGGCACGGAGATCCTTGGCGATTCGAAACGTACGGTCGCGTGAAGTCAAGACTTATACGGGACATAATGTATGGACATTGCCTTCCGAAGCATCCGCTGGCTCAAGCATTGTATCAAAAGATGAGAGAGAGCAGAGTGACTTGTAAAATGAGAGAAAAGTGAGCTTGAGAGACTTGTAATCATGGCCTTGCGCCCCAATGTAATCTGATTGTTCAATATCAATAAAGAGCACTTTTGAATGACTTGTGTTTTGCTTCTAAATTTCTGCTGCATGTTCAATGTTTCTGCTTAGGACTTCTGTGCGACGACCCCGTCGCAGCCGCTGTAATCGGCCGTTATTAAACTGTGTCACCTCCAGTTTTCAAAAACAGGAGTATTTTTGTCATTTTATATTTTTGAATATTTTTAAATTTTATTTTATTATTTATGATATTATTTTGGGGTTGAAATTTATTTTATTATTTATGATATTGTTTTGGGGTTATTTGAGTCGGGTTCGAATTTTAACTCAATTCGACTTGAAACGGAGACCCGGGAGGTAGTTTGACTCTAGTGGGACCCACACACTAGTTAGACATGGCCCATATGATATTAATTTTAGTCCACATGATATTAATTTTAGTTAGTAGTTAGACTAATTATTTTGGTTAGCATTAATTGAGATTAGTGATTTTGGAATGACCAAACTACCCCCGACTTAAACCCCTACCAATATATTAGCTAATAGATTAGTGCAAGGGGCTTTTAGGCATTTCCTAATATGACAAAAACTACTTTAATGGCTGGCCACTTGGAGGGGGGATAAGGGGTGAGTCATCATCTCTTCCATTTTATTTTATCCATCCATTTTCTCTCTCATGTTCTTCCCCAAATTTCTAGAGAACAACTCCATTGATTTCATCTCCAAATCCACCATTTCTTCCACCAAATCTTCTTCTCTTCTCCTCTACTCCATAGTTAGAGGGTGCTAGCCAAGTTTGGGAGGAATCGGAGCTCGTTCGTGTCCTTTTGGAATCTCTACGTGTCGGTGTCGTGTCGGAAGGCCTTTTCCTTTGAAACTCTCTTCCGGAAGGTATAATCTCTCCTCTAATCCACCCCAACATGCATATAGGATTATTTTGGACCCATAGGAATGATCTCCATGGTTGTATCTCCATTTGTGTCCATTTTGTGTCCATTTGGAGGTCATAGGAGTGTCCTTGTGTTGTGGATGTGTTCATGTTACATATATAGATTTATATATATATATTGTAATGAGAGTGTATCTATATTTATATACGTAATAAATGGTTCATGATGATTATATAATCAAGGAACACTGTCGCTATCGATTCGGTCGGGACCGATAGGTCAGGATCGACCGAGTCGATCGAACGGGAACGGTTGAATTAAGATCCATTCCTCGTTATGGAATGTCTTCTTCGGAACCAAGTCCCATATTCAGCGGGCTGCGCCTCGAGGATTGACTCTGCGGCTGAGTCGGGAGAGACCTCTCGTTGCTCTGCTTTTCACGCCGCTTGCGTTGGTTTTGGCTTTGTTTTCTGAATGCGTTTTCGTGAATGTTTTCGATGGTTTTCATGGCTTACGTTTCGAACTCGCATTTCCTATCGAACTCCTTGAATAATGCAGTGTTCTAATCGGTTGCTCGTGCGATTTCAGGTAATCGCGTAGGCGACGTCTAGCACGACCAACAAGTTCTCCCGCCGAAGTAAACTCAAGGTGAGTGGCTGACCCTTCTCTTCTCGACCCCTTTCTTAGGCAAATTGATAGTGTTGTCGCGGATGAAACAATGAATAAAAGGGCACGAACACGGTGAAAATGAACAAGTTTCAAAGAGAATGTAGGCTATATCTTCATAACTAAAAAGAATTGTCTTTGCACGGTCATTGGACAACTCGTGCACGAGGAACGGCTTCCTCGAGCGATACCCCGAGACACGGGATCGTTTCGGCCTAGGAGGAAGTAAAAGATAGCTGTGCTCGACGAAAGCAAAAATATGGTTAGTCGGAAGAACTTGCAGTGGGGCTCGCTACCCGCGCTGAAAGTGTCGCCGTCTAACCCAGCTATAGTCCAAATATGGCTTGTGATGCCAGTGACCTTCACGAACACAAATTTGCATATGAAAATGATAATAACTGACAGAGAAGAACATTGTAAGTCTCAAAGGCGCGGCACGGTCCGCCGGGGGGTAAGTTCCGAAGTAAATTACATTATGCTTGTCATTCTCGCTTGAAATTCATTAGGATGGTTAGAAACATTCATGAACTAAGTCATATAAACTCATTCAACCAAATGAGAGCTTGGAACTTAAATAGCCACGCACCAGTACAAAGTGTAATGTACTGATCCTCGCTCTCCACGCAGGTACCTCGAACTACGAAGGGCGTGCCACTTGAAAGCTCAAGGCGAAGCGAACCCTTTTGAAGCCCCGTCCGCGTGTAAAGGCTTGTTCCTGGATTCCTTTTGAAGAAGACCCGCACTCAGTCCAAAAGAAGATGGCGGCTCGACTCGCCTCGATAGCAGGTGGAAAGATGTTATATTTTGCTATGTAAAAAGGGATGTAATGTATGGAACGACTATCTCATCGACGTTCATTTTGTAAGTCGAGTCATGTTGTAGCCCGCGCGGCAATGATTGTAAAGGAGTCTATGTAAAGTTTTATTATCATCAATAAAAAAGTCTACTTCTATTTCAAATGTGTCATTCAATTTCTCTGCGTACTCTAAATTGATGTTGTGTTTCGGATAACCTTATGACTATGCCTTGTGCGATCGCAACTTAGGTTCGCACGGCATCACGTCCGGGGGACGACTATCGATTCTACGGAATCGGGGCGTGACATAATGGTATCAGAGCACGGCTTTACATCCTTTGGCCTTGCGTCTAGAGTTCCAAACCTTTGACCTCGCATCGATGAGATAAGTTGTTCCATACAATGAGTCCGTAATATTTTGTGACTGATGCGTTTGCCTTCGTATCGCAGAAGTTACGGAGCCCACGGCCGAGCAAGAACAGAGCGCCTCTAGCGGCTCTAGTAGTTCGCATCGTCCGCGGGCCGGACCTTCCAACGATACCATCGAAAGGATGCTGCGCATGATGGAGGCGCAGCGAACCCAGTCCGAGAACCGGCATCAACAGGTAGAGGAACGACAGGCCCAGTTCGAAGCTCGCTTCGATGCGCACGCGAAACTTCAACAAAAGCAGCTGGATACCCTGCAGCAGATTGTACAAACAATGGCGACCAATGAAAATTCTGTGACTGCGCCTACCGTCACCGCACCTACTGCCACCGGGCCGACGACCCAACCCATTGAAGTCGACACGGTGGAGCCCGAGCATCAACCAGCGATACTGAAAAAGTACAACTTTGAAGTGTCAGAATTTAAGAAGGCGTATCGCACTTCCTTCAGCGGCACCGAGGGTCCCTCCATGGCAATCGACTGGTTGGAAGAGCTGGAAGATCACTTTGAGCTGCTCGGCATTGAAGAATCCAAGCAAGTCGCCTGCGCACAACTTCAACTACGGTTGAACGCGCACGACTGGTGGGCCGTGCATAAACGAGCGATCCGACGCGACAACAACTCAGCGCCGATCTCTTGGGCCACGTTCTGCAAAGCCTTTGAAGTCGAGTACCTTCCGTCAGCCGTTTGTCAAGCGAAGGAGAATAAATTCATGCAGTTGAGGCAGAGAAATCGGACAGTAGAACAGTATGCCGCAGAATTCAACAAGTTGTCAAAGTTTGCTAGTGCGTTTCTGTCTACAGAGGAGTGCCGCATGCGACGGTTCGAAGTGGGTCTACGACACTCTATCGGTGCGCATGTCGGGATCCCGGAGTACAAGACCGTGGGCGAGGCTCTGAATCACGCGCTCCGCCTTGAGAAACTGCATCCTTCCGTTGCTGACGACGTTGTGCGCCACTCAAATCACAAACGTCCTAGCTATACGGGAGGCAACAACCACACAGCAAAGCGTCCGAACAACGGGGGCTACCAAGGACAAAGCACTAGGTCTCGTTGCACAAAATATAATTACATCGGACACGATGCCAGTGAGTGCCGTACCCTGAACATCGACTGTCACTCTTGTGGGAAAAATGGACACTATGCTAAAGATTGTCGTTCCCGACCGCAACGACAAGATGCGCTGCCACAATCAAATCATCAAAATCGAGGCCCAGTTCCTCGACCTCCTCCGCCCACTCAACCTGCACTGCAATATGGCCAAGATCGTCGCCCCAACACTCAGGGCCGCGTCTACGCCATGACTCGAGACGAAGCACTGGCGTCAGATACCGTAGTGTCAGGTATACTAAAATTCAATAATGTACCTGCTCGTGTGTTATTTGATTCAGGCGCTTCACATAGTTTTATATCGACAGACTTTGCCGTCGAGCACAAATTTCCTGTAATATCATTAGATCTCGACCTTAGCGTAAGCACGCCTTCGGGCACACCAATTCTCACAAACTTAGCTTGCGCCGGCGGAATTATCTGTATCGGCGGTCAAAAGATCGGTCTGGATGTGATAGTTCTAGACATGAAGGACTTTGACATCATTCTAGGAATGGATTGGCTCGGGCCGTACAACGCAACCATAGACTGTGCTGAAAAGAGGGTCACATTCCGCATGCCTGGAGTGCCTGAATTCTGCTACTCGTGTGGTGAGGCGTCGCCGACCTGCATGGTGATCTCCGCAATATCTGCTCGACGGATGCTGTATTCCGGGTGCGAAGGCTATCTAGCTTCCGTTCGAGACATGCGACAGGATGGTGCAAACGCGGATCAGACCGACGTTGTGGCAAAATTTCTAGACGTGTTCCCGGACGAGCTACCCGGCATGCCGCCCGATCGAGAAATAGAGTTCACCATCGACACATTCCCCGACACCCGGCCGATCTCGAAGGCTCCGTACAGAATGGCCCCTGCAGAATTGAAAGAATTGAAGGCACAACTTCAGGAATTGCTCGACAGAGGGTTCATCCATCCGAGTGTCTCGCCGTGGGGTGCGCCCGTGCTGTTCGTGAAGAAGAAGGATGGATCGATGCGACTCTGCATCGACTATCGGGAATTGAATAAAGCCACCGTCCGAAACAAATACCTCCTGCCCCGCATCGATGACTTGTTCGACCAGCTCCAAGGTGCAACGGTGTTTTCGAAGATTGATCTACGATCGGGTTATCACCAACTCAAAGTCAAGCTAGATGACGTGCCGAAGTCTGCCTTCCGTACTCGCTATGGCCACTATGAGTTCTTGGTAATGCCGTTCGGTCTGACAAATGCCCCTACCGTCTTCATGGACCTAATGAATCGGGTGTTCCGTCCGTTCGTTGACAAGTTCGTAGTAGTCTTCATCGACGATATCCTCGTCTACTCGAAGGATCGAGCGCAACATGCAGAGCATCTGCAGATGGTACTCCAAACCCTTCGAGAGAATCAGTTGTACGCGAAGATGAGCAAGTGCGAATTCTGGCTGAACATTGTCTCATTCTTTGGGCACATCATCTCCGCCACGGGCATCGCAGTCGATCCGAAGAAAGTCGAAGCAGTTGCTGATTGGAAACGGCCCGCATCAGTTAGCGAAATTCGAAGCTTCCTGGGCTTGGCGGGATACTACCGACGCTTCGTGAAGGACTTCGCGAAGATCGCATCGCCGTTGACTCGCCTCACCCAGAAAGGAGTCGCATTCAAGTGGTCAGACGACTGTGAAGCTTCATTCCAGGAGCTCAAACAACGACTCGTTTCGGCCCCGATACTTGCTCTTCCTGACGGGACGGAGGGATTTCAAATCTTCAGCGATGCTTCTGGCCAGGGCTTGGGGTGTGTGCTCATGCAGCGGGATAAGGTGATATCTTTTGCTTTCCAGCAGTTGAAGCCGCACGAGAAGAACTACCCCACGTACGACCTAGAACTAGCGGCAATTGTGTTCGCGTTGAAGCTGTGGCGTCACTATCTCTATGGCGTGGCGTGCAGGATTTATACGGACCACAAAAGCCTCAAGTATCTCTTCACCCAGAAAGAACTGAATTTGCGGCAGAGGCGATGGCTCGAACTAATCAAAGACTATGACTTATCAATCGACTACACGCCGGGCAAGGGAAATGTGGTAGCGGATGCGCTGAGCCGGAAGTACTTGGCTTCATTATGTATCAACGACCGACTGCTGCGTGACTTAGAAGGAAAGGGCATCGAGCTCCGAGTTCGTTTCAGAGACGTGAAACTGGCACAACTGCGGGTGGAACCGAGCCTACTGGAGAGGATCAAGTCTGCACAGAAGGACGACCACTACCTGGAGAAGATGCGGAAGCTGATATCGACAGGAAAAGCGTCTGACTTTGCAGAGGACGAGTCGGGAGTGTTGCGCGTGAAGGGACGACTATGCGTACCGGACGACACAGAACTTAGAAGGGAGATAATGACGGAGGTGCACTATACAAAATATTCCTTGCATCCTGGCAGCACCAAGATGTATAAGGACCTCCGTATTGTCTTTTGGTGGCACGGCATGAAGAGGGACGTAGCGCTCTTTGTGTCAAAATGTATGGCCTGTCAGCAAGTCAAAGCAGAGCACCAGCGACCGGGCGGGGAGATGCAGAACCTCGCCATTCCAGAGTGGAAATGGGATCACATCACTATGGACTTCGTTGTTGGCTTGCCGAGGATGCCGCGGGGAAATGACGCCGTCTGGGTCATCGTCGATCGACTAACCAAGTCAGCGCACTTTATCGTCATCAAAGTTACTTGGAGCGTCGACCGCCTTGCTCAGATATACCTTGATGAAATAGTTCGGCTGCACGGGGTCCCAGTTTCTATCGTCTCTGATCGGGATAGACGGTTCGTGGCGTGCTTCTGGAGTAGTCTATATTCAGCATTGGGGACTAAGTTGAAGTTCAGCTCAGCTTATCATCCTCAGACTAACGGCCAAACAGAGCGGGTGAACCAAATTCTCGAAGACATGTTGCGACTCTGTGCGATCGACTTGAAGTCAAGTTGGGACGTCCATCTACCGCTGGCCGAGTTTGCATACAACAATAGCTATCAGTCCAGCATCCAAATGGCGCCGTATGAAGCTTTGTACGGTCGGAAGTGTAGATCGCCTATTTGCTGGGATGAAGTCGGGGAACGTCAGATACTTGGTCCGGAGCTGGTGGAGCAGACTGTGCAGAAGGTCAAGTTGATACGAGAAAGATTGAAGATAGCACAAAGTCGGCAGAAAAGCTATGCCGACACGCACCGACGCCCCCTCGAGTTCTCGGAAGGCGACCATGTATTCCTGAAGGTGATGCCTATGCGTGGAGTTTCCCGGTTCGGTGCGAAAGGAAAGTTGAGCCCAAGATTTGTTGGCCCGTTCAAAATATTGAAGCGAGTCGCCCCGGTAGCTTACCAAATTGCCTTGCCGCCTGCATTGTCATAGGTACATGACGTCTTCCACGTCTCACAATTGCGGAAGTACGTGCACGATCCGGAGCATGTGGTAGATTTGGGTAAGCTGGACCTGAAGGCGGACTTATCATATGTCGAAGAGCCGGTACAAATCTTGGAGCGCAAGGATAAACTTCTCCGCAACCGTGCTATTCCACTAGTCCGCGTCCTCTGGAAAAACCATTCGGTCGAAGAGTCGACATGGGAGCTTGAGTCAGAAATGAAGGAAAAGTTCCCTTCATTGTTCTTGTAGAGGTAAGTTCTATTTCAAGTTTCGAGGACAAAACTTTTTGTTAGTTGGTGATGGTGTAGTGCCCCGTCCCTACATCGTGCCCCGTACTCTGTCCACGGGGTGCGCGAGAAAGGAACACTGTCGCTATCGATTCGGTCGGGATCGACCGAGTCGATCGAACGGGAACGGTTGAATTAAGATCCATTCCTCGTTATGGAATGTCTTCTTCGAAACCAAGTCCCATATTCAGCGGGCTGCGCCTCGAGGATTGACTATGCGGCTGAGTCGGGAGAGACCTCCCGTTGCTCTGCTTTTCACGCCGCTTGCGTTGGTTTTGGCTTTGTTTTCTGAATGTATTTTCGTGAATGTTTTCGATGGTTTTCATGGCTTACGTTTCGAACTCACATTTCCTATCGAACTCCTTGAATAATGCAGTGTTCTAATCGGTTGCTCGTACGATTTCAGGTAATCGCGTAGGCGACGTCTAGCACGACCAACAAGTTCTCTCGCCGAAGTAAACTCAAGGTGAGTGGCTGACCCTTCTCTTCTCGACCCCTTTCTTAGGCAAATTGATAGTGTTGTCGCGGATGAAACAATGAATACAAGGGCACGAACACGGTGAAAATGAACAAGTTTCAAAGAGAATGTAGGCTATATCTTCATAACTAAAAAGAATTGTCTTTGCACGGTCATTGGACAACTCGTGCATGAGGAACGGCTTCCTCGAGCGATACCCCGAGACACGGGATCGTTTCGGCCTAGGAGGAAGTAAAAGATAGCTGTGCTCGACGAAAGCAAAAATATGGTTAGTCGGGAGAACTTGCAGTGGGGCTCGCTACCCGCGCTGAAAGTGTCGCCGTCTAACCCAGCTATAGTCCAAATATGGCTTGTGATGCCAGTGACCTTCACGAACACAAATTTGCATATGAAATGATAATAACTGACAGGGAAGAACATTGTAAGTCTCAAAGGCGCGGCACGGTCCGCCGGGGGTAAGTTCCGAAGTAAATTACATTATGCTTGTCATTCTCGCTTGAAATTTATTAGGATGGTTAGAAACATTCATGAACTAAGTCATATAAACTCATTCAACCAAATGAGAGCTTGGAACTTAAATAGCCACGCACCAGTACAAAGTGTAATGTACTGATCCTCGCTCTCCACGCAGGTACCCCGAACTACGAAGGGCGTGCCACTTGAAAGCTCAAGGCGAAGCGAACCCTTTTGAAGCCCCGTCCGCGTGTAAAGGCTTGTTCCTGGATTCCTTTTGAAGAAGACCCGCACTCAGTCCAAAAGAAGATGGCGGCTCGACTCGCCTCGATAGCAGGTGGAAAGATGTTATATTTTGCTATGAAAAAGGGATGTAATGTATGGAACGACTATCTCATCGGCGTTCATTTTGTAAGTCGAGTCATGTTGTAGCCCGCGCGGCAATGATTGTAAAGGAGTCTATGTAAAGTTTTATTATCATCAATGAAAAAGTCTACTTCTATTTCAAATGTGTTATTCAATTTCTCTGCGTACTCTAAATTGATTGTGTTTCGGATAACCTTATGACTATGCCTTCTGCGATCGCAACTTAGGTTCGCACGGTATCACGCCCGGGGACGACTATCGATTCTACGGAATCGGGACGTGACAACTAGCTACCCTCTTACGGAACCCCGTGTCATGACGTGCCATGTCCGGATCCGTGATACTATTCGGGGAATAGAGGGGAATTATTAGGGGTTATGTGATCAAAGCCTCCGTGTGATATTTTCGTGTTTTGCTAGCGCCACCCTCGCCTCACGTATGGTATAGCAGATACCCCGTGCCGGTTATCCAGGTTGGCCGGCATGACCCTCTCGGAGGCCCTCTTCAGAGGTTCCGTGTGATTGTCGGGCCAAGTGGATAACCTTTCCGTGATTTCCTAGCCGATCACATTTCGTCCTAATAATTCAAATCACTTTTATTTATTTGTTGTTATTACATTCCAGTTCATTACTTACTGTACTTTCACCATGCTATGATTCATTCTCATATGCTCTACCTGCCTTTTATACTGTACCATGATGATGGGACTAGGTTCTGTTCAGAAGAAGGGTTACAACCCCGGTCCTTGTTGGTTTAAGGGTTGTAACTCGACTTTCGAATGGTTCCCAAGTCGCCTATTCTTTGTCTTGTATTTCATTATTACTGTCTCTATAGTATTTGTCAATTCATATGGAATGCTGTTGGTGTTTTGTACTTGCTTTTCCTGAGGATACGTTGACAAATTTTACAGATAGCTTGGAGATTTCCTGCTAGCCTAGAGAAGACCCATTAGAGGTTGTTTAGTTAGCTGTTCTCACTTGTCTGGAGTTGTATTTATTTTATGGATTACTGTATTTGAGTTTTGAGAGGTATTTCTGGGTTTTGTACCTTAGACACTTAGACTTCTATCTGTTGATCTCTTTTCGATTTCATGTTTTATCTATCTTCCTATGCTCTACCTTAGATGTGATTGAGTTTACATTCTGCTATGTACCCCCATTCGGGGAGTATAAACTGTTTAGTCTTATACTGTTAGATGCATTGAGACCTAGGACAGCATTCTACCGCCGACACTGCGGCGTAGGCTGGACGTTGTTACGTTCTCGTGCCCTAACTCTAGGGTGCGGGTCGTGACACGTTTTTAGTGGTGGCCCATGCAGGTCGAGACTAAAAGTGTAGTGGTATTCGAACTAGAGTACCACTACATCCTGCAGTAGGATTAGGATATGTTTGAAGGTACTCAATCACAGTTAGGACTTGAGAGATTCCCGGGACGACCCTTGAGAATCTTATTTAACTTCGATTTGAAAACTCTTTTTACTTGATTGATTTATCTTTACTTTTGCTATTGAATTTGATTTTGATGGATTATTATTGAATTTGAGTTTGTATTTATTGATTTGAAGGATGATTATTGAATTTTAAATTTTGATGATAGCTGTTGCATCCGAGTTTGTATTTTCATGGATTTTTTTCATTTTTTGGATTTTGATGTTCGTTGATAAATTTAAATTGATTTTTGAGTATTCATTGTTGATTTAAATTAATTTTGTCAAGATGAAATTATATGGGCTAGGTCATCTAAGTTATGGAGTCTAGTCTTCTACAGTCATATTAGCCAGCATGGGAGGACATATAGTTTGACTTGGATATATCTCTCTGGTATGGGAATTTAAGGTTTCGCAGCCAAGCTAGCGGCATTGCGAAAATGTTAAATACCATGATTTTAGAGGTATGTGCCTAAGTCGAGGACTCTGTGATTATCGTAGCCTTGCTTACTAGATAACGAGGATTTAGTGTACCATGTTTTGGACAGCGCATATGATTATCAGATTGTACCTTAAATATTTTCGAAACATGTTTTCTCTACTTTGTTTGTCCTTCAAAAAAAAATATTAATTATTTTTTGTTTGTTTCTTATTAACTTAAGAGTAGGTTTGCCTGTTTTTATAAACCTTTGCGTAACTTCTTGCTATGAGTTTCTTCTTAATGCAATGAATCGATAATTTGCTAGACTTTATCTTGGATTTGATTTTAGCTCTGATTTCAAAATGGTTCTTCTTTAAATAGATAAGCAAAATAGATTTTACGTTATTTCTTCCTTGCTATTATTCTTGTATTAATAATAATAATAAAACTGTCTTGATTACGTCAATCACCTGCTTGCAATCTTGGTAGGAATCTAAATGCTAGTCTTAACGTAGAAATAATTTTTTTTATATTAGGACATGAGATAGTATATGAATATATATAGCAGACACTTTGTCTAACACGTATGCATGCTACACTTGATTTTCCACCTATCTAAATACATATTAATATGTTGTTGATGTTTAAATTGTCAAAACCCAATATTTCTGGTTCTCTGCTTTTTTCATGTTTAAATTCATAATTTAAATATAAATTTCATATTATTAGTTATGTTTACATCACTGCACATGTATGTTATACGTGGAGTTTCAATTCAAAATTTGGTTGAGTTTTGTGTTTAAATTTGTAAAATCTGAGACTGTGTGATGTTAACCCTTGATGCGGGATTCCAAATTTAGTTCAAATTGCTGTTTTATTTCTTAAAGTAATATTTGAGCTATATACTTGGGAAGTAGGGATATAAATTTAGGTTTCCTACTTACATGTTAGTTGTGAAACATTGAGTTGGTTTTAATGTTCAAATTTTCCAAAATCCTGAAAACTAGTTACATGTTAACATTTTTACATTGATTTTCATGTTTAGTTAAATTTCAGATTTAACATGTAAATTGAACTGTGTGCATAGATAAATGTATGGATAGTATGTTAGGGTTCATTTCTATCATGTTAGGTGTATTAGGACCATTGAGATGTGTTGCGATGTTTCAAAACCCTAAAATCTGAGACTGCATTATGTTAATATTTTACTGTTTTAAATGTTAGTTATTTTCAGACTTTGCATGTAAATGCTGAACTAAAACTGGGTTTAACCTTTCAATACTAGGCTATAACCCTGTACAAGGACACACACACACCCTCTTTATATATATATATATATATATATAGTATAAGGTTAGCCATGCATGTTATGAATAAATAAGTTGCGTATTGTAGATTGTTAACCAATATGCCATGATTAGTGTAACTTGATAGCCGTTGTTTTGAAACCCAATTTCTCATATACAATTTCATGTATATTTCGTCTACACACATGCCTACTATCTTACCATATTAACCTGTTCACATACACCCATACACACACAAACCATATAACATTACATAATGCCAGCTTTTCCCTCTCTAACGCTCTCTATATATATTGTGATTGAATTTCAATGCAAGTGACTTTCAATTCTTTAACTTTGAAATTGATTTTTCTGTACCCTTTTAGATTATTGGAAGTTACCTTTTATTTTTATATATTTTTTTATGAGTACCAGCTTTTACATAGGATGGTAGACTGTCTTACAGTTTTGATAATTTGCTATTTCTTTATCTTTTTCAGTTTAGCACTCTAGATTCTTGTGTGTTTGATACCCTATGACCGTCTTGGTTTAGCATGACTAGTATACCTAGATGAGACTTTCACTACCACCGTATGCAATGACCCTGTATGTCGCTTTTGATCACATGATTTGTTTTAATCTGGGACTTTGATGTGGGGGTTTGACCTAGAGGGAGTATGGACATTTAATTTCGAGGATGAAATTTTTCTAAGGTGGGTAGACTTGTAACACCCAATTTTCTAAAATGAGAGTAATTTTGAAATTCTGTAATTTTAATCATTATTGATTGACATTTAAATCATGATATAATTTTGGTAATTTTTAAATCATTTTAAAACTATTTAAATTCTTGACTTGTAATTTGATGTTTTGCTAGTGAAATCCTAGAGACTGTTTGACCTAGAGCCTAACCATGTGATTAGGATGTTTAATGTCATTTCTGGCCTAAGGATATTTTACATTGATCTCCTTGAATTATTTTGATATTATTGCGTTGGTGATTGTTAATTTTGACCTTTGATAGGTGTGATGGTTTTGTGTCCGTATCGGACACGTATCAGTTTTTATTTACAAATGTTGATGTGCCTCAAGGAGATTTTATTGCTGATTTTTTGAAAGTATTTGAATGAGATTGTTTTCTGCATGTGTTTCCTGTGATTGCTTTGTTTTAATTTCGAGGACGAATTTTTTAAGGTGGATAGATTTGTCACCCCAGTTTTCAAAAACAGGGGTATTTTTGTCATTTATATTTAAATATTTTTAAATTTTATTTATTATTTATGATATTATTTTGGGGTTGAAATTTATTTATATTTATGATATTGTTTTGGGGTTATTTGAGTCGGGTTCGAATTTTAACTCAATTCGACTTGAAACGGGGACCCGGAGGGTAGTTTGACTCTAGTGGGCCCACACACTAGTTAGACATGGCCCACATAATATTAATTTTAGTCCACATAATATTAATTTAGTTAGTAGTTAGACTAATTATTTTGGTTAGCATTAATTGAGATTAGTGATTTGGAATGACCAAACTACCCCTGACTTAAACCCCTACCAATATATTAGCTAATAGATTAGTGCAAGGGGCTTTAGGCATTTCCTAATATGACAAAAACTACTTAATGGCTGGCCACTTGGAGGGGGATAAGGGGTGGTATCATCTCTTCCATTTCATT
>JANAVB010032123.1:0-89355 GCA_029216955.1 Iris pallida
CCCATAACGGAGCCACTGACCATCAGGTTACCAAGATCCGACCGCCACAAACAGAGAAGCTCAAACCCTCTGACAGCCAATAACGATACATCTTCCCAAGATAATCGTCAGCCCAATGCGAAGTCGGGGACCTCCTAGCGAGCCAACAACTCCCCGCCTAGCATCAAGAGCCAAACAGGGAGTCGCTAGTTTCGCCAACGTTCTACATTCTAACCCCACCATCGGAACCCCTAATGATTAAGCTGCCCAAGTTATCCTCTTAGTCTTCATTTATACAGGGTTGGGAAGTAGAACCAGAATTGGCCAAGTATGTGCTGCTCATACTGATGTTCCATCCGACGATGTATCCTGCTAGAAAAAGATACCTTATTTCATCAATAAAGGGCTAGCTTTGAATTACCACGAGCTTGATAAGCTTTGTACAATATATGCCATGGAACACGATATAAGCACCCACCTGCACACACAGGTGACAATGTTACACACCGTAAACCAACTTACCTCCAGTGAAAGACGCTTACCACTAGTCGAGGGAGGGGACATCCAATCATCTTCGGCCGTAAGAATGATCCATAACCTTTCATCGTAGAGAAGTCGTCTCGAATTGAACGCCGGAGACTGCCCCTTTATTATATAGCTCCTAATCCAAATACCTCATGCAAAGATAGGGTATGATCTGGAGACTACACCAGGCTTGAACTACGGTACTGGTCGGCGGTTACCTTACAGTTTGCCAGCCCCGGCCAGGAAACCACAGGATTACTACAACAAGATCCGATACGGACTGGGGTACGTTACTCCTACAACAACCCCTGAAGCTCAGATGAGGAATGCGACGACATTCACACTCAACTGGATTACCAACTTCTGATTCAGACGTCAGCATGGGACATGCTCAGGCATGTCTGGTCCGTCAATATGGCATCGCTGATGCCTACGAAGAGGATAAAAATATCCAGAACTTCGTGCGTTAGAACCGTGGGATAACAACTAGATGCGCAATGGGAATGCAGTTCGAACAAAGAGAGCCTCCCACCGAAGATAAGGTTGTGCAAGTGATCTCGGCAAGAGTCCTCTCCCCAGGCCCATCTTCGTTAGTAAGAACTTACAGGCGAAGAGCGAGAATCGCTACTACAGCTCGTCAAAGAATACATCGACGTGTTCGCTTGGAGCTATGAAGACGTGCCAGATTGAACCCAAGGTTGCACTTCACAAACTCACATCCGTCCGAATGTAAAACCGGTCAAGCAACAACAACGACGTTTGCCCCGACGTCATGAATGCCATTGAAGCTGAGGTCAATAAACTGATAACCAGTGGCTTCATCCGCGAGGAACAACATCCAGACTGGGTCGCCAACATAGTACCGGTCCTCAAGAAGAATGGAAAGATCGAATCTGCATCGACTTCCGGAACCTGAATCAGGCATGTCCTAAGGATGAATTTCCCCTCCCTATCACAGATATCATGATTGACAACACCTGCGGCTTCGAGCGTATGTCATTCATGGTGGTTTCTCGGGGTACAACCAAATTAAGATGTTCCCTGACGATGAAAAGCATACATCATTCCGAACACCAATTGGCATATACTGCTACACAGTCATGCCCTTCGGTTTAAAGAATACTGGTGCCACCTATCAAAGAGCTATGAGCATCATCTTTAGAGACCACCTGTGTAAGACAGTGGAATGCTACGTCGACGATATCGCCGTCAAAAGCCGCTCTAAGGAAGATCATCTGCAGAATTGAAGACGGTGTTTCGACCTGATGCGAGCGGACAATTTAAAGATAAATCCCACAAAATCCTTCTTGGGCGTATCTAGTAGGAAGTTCCTGGGTTTCATAATTACTTCCCAGGGTATCCATATAGACCCTGAGAAGACGAAAGCCATCATGGAGATGGGTCCCCCGAGAAATCTCCATGAACTCCGAGGCCTTCAGGAAGGCTGCCTATTTAGAGGTTCATCTCTAACCTCTTCGGGCGATGTCAGCCATTCACCCCCCTCATGAAGAAGGAGTTTCATTCCTATGGGACGAAGAATGCCAGCGTGCCTTCGACAACATCAAAGAATATCTGACGAACCCTCCAGTCCTGGTGGCTCAGGTTGCTGGAAAACCATTCCTGCTCTATTACGAGCTATGAGCATTCTCTTGGTGCTCTACTAGCACAAATAATAATGCAGGCCATGAGCAAGCTATATATTACCTCAGCCGGATGATGATGGGGCCAGAACACCGATACACTGCCGTAGAAAAGGAGTATCTTGCTCTGGTGTTCGCCATTCAGAAGATGCCACACTACGTCACGGGACAAACCATCCATGTCATATCAAGAGTCAACTCTCTCGGGTCCTCATGACTAAGCCAGGTCGCTCAGCTGGCCTCGCTACCTGGGCGTATTACTGTCCCCCTATCATATGATCTTCGTTCCACAGAAACGGTTAAAGTCAAGCCCTGACAGACTTTTTAGCGGTTCATCCAGGTTTGGAGTCAACCAAAATAGACAAAAATTTCTAGATGAGGTCGCCAATTCAAATATGGCCTCTCATGATACCATATGGTGAATGTTCTTCGACGGTGCTTCCAGAACGGGCCCAAGGGCAACATCGTCGCTGGAGTCAGAGTGGTGCTGATTTCTCCCTCCGGACTGGTGATCAATCGGCTTACTCCCTCACAGAGTCCTGCTCAAACAATGTGGCCGAGTACAATGCTCTGGTCATTGGCCTCCGACTTGTAAAAGAATTGGGGGTGGAATACCTCGAAGCATATGGCGATTCACAGCTAATCGTCAATCAGATTTGAGGTTCATACGAGGTTCGCCATGAAGACATGATCCCCTATCACAAAATAGCGATCGACATCACATCGTCCCTGGCAGGTTCTTTATAGAACACGTTCCCAGCTCCAGAATATTGAAGACGATGCCCTAGCAGGCTTCTCGCTTCCTTAGCGGTTCCGAATGCTCTCATCTCTGTCGACATAATAGGCCGTGAGTTGGTCGTCCCCGAAATAACTTCAATGTATTGAGAGTTATTCTGCGCTGGCAATCGATGAAGCACCAGACTGGAGACAACCATTCATTGACTTTGTTAGTCTACGATATCCTGCCAGAGAATCCGAAGGAAGCCACTTCTATCAGAAGACGTTTCTTTATATTTTTCTACGATACAGAGACGAAAATGCTGTATCGGCAATCAAACGATGGATTACTGCTTGGTGTCTGTCAATAAAGAAGCCAAAGAGGCCGTGCACGAAGCTCATGACGGCATCTGCAGGCCCATCAGCTTGGCCCGAAATTACAGGATCGCCTTCGACGAATGGGCTATTATTGGCCCACGATGGTTGCAGATGCGATAGACTATGCAAGAAAGTACAAAGCCTGTCAAGTCCACGCAGATTTCATCCACCAGACATCCGAGTTTCTACATCCGATGGTGGCATCCTGGCCATTCGAAGCATGGGGAATGGACATCATGGGCCCGATCACTCCATCTTCGTCGCTTCATACTCGCAATCACAGTTACTTCTCCAAGTGGGTGGAGGCTATTCCGCTGGTGTAAAACCCCTAAATTTCGACTAATTTTTTAATTATTTTTGGTACTGATTTAAAATTTTGTATTGTATGTCGCGTAGTCGTATTGTACGTCGCGCACGAAATTTTATTTTTCTTGCTCGTCGTGTGCGAATATGTGCGAGCGTACATATTGTAGAAAAATATTTTTATTTATTATACACTTTCAAAATATTATATATAATTATTATTCTTGCTATAAAAGCCTTTTGTTTTTTTACCAGTTATTAATCATAATAATATTTTATTGTATACTAGGAAAAGCATAATCATGTATGCATTATTTGTGCTTACATATATATATTTCATAAATATTTATTAAGTTTATTTCTAAATAATAATGTATTTTGAAATTATTATTATAGTATTTTTAGAAAACATATTTTGAAATTATTGTAGCAATTTAAATCTTGATTTGATTTATGGAAATAGTAAATTAATATCTATTTTTGGAATTTGACTTATCTTAATTGATTTTTAAAATAAAAGATAGAATTTAATTAAATTTAAATTGGATTTGACTTGAATTTAGATTTGATTTCATTGATTTAAATTAATACATGAATTATCTAATTGGGTTTTAAATATTCCTAATCCTTATCTAATTGGGAATTTCCACATCCTATAAATAGGTAGGTACTCCTCCATTATTCTCCATAATAAATTTCTATAACCCAAATGTGCATCGTGTCCGTGTCCCATCCACTATTTATTTTCCTTTATAAATACATAAATTCTCTACGTGTCTGACATGCCGGACACCCCGCCCCGTGTCTCACAGGACACGACGGTAGCCCTTTACCAATATCAATCCCTAAACCTAACCTAATCCTACCTAAGCCATATGCCCACCTCCACCATGGCCGTCCCCGCCATGCCATCACCTGAATATCCCTGTCCACGACCTAGACAACATCTACCATCACGCCACCCTACCATAACCGCCAAACACCACCACCTGCACCCACTTCTGTCACCACCGTGGCAGTCCCTGCCTCGGCCAGCAATACCCAGTCGAGAACCACCCGACCAACTCCGGCCTTGACTCAGCGTCCGTCACCCATCTCCGCCACCGTCGACCATACCGCCGTCGTCAGCACCACCACACGACCAAACCCCCACCATCACCAGCATCACCCCGCCATCTCTCCGGCACCACCAGAAAAGAGAAATCAAAATAAAACCCTAACCCTAAAATTCACCTCCTTGCTTCCTCCGCCGGCGGTCCTCTGCGCTGGCCTCGCACCAGCGCCGCTCCAAACCCAGTTTCTCCGACGACCGACCGTCGTCCACCACCAAACCCTCTACCGAGTTCCCTTCCGCCACCACCGCGCCCAGCCTCCAGTGCCGCCCCGTATTCCTAACCCTCTTCGCTCCACGCCTCCGGTTCGCACGCTCCTCCTTGTCTCCGCTTCCGCCGTCGGAGCGGTGACCCGACAAACCCTCTCCCTCCAGCTCCGATCGACCGCTCCTCACTTCCTCCATATTCCTCTCTCACGAGTTCTTTCCCCGTGGCCCTTTCCTCCGTCGCCAGCGAACCACCCCGGCGCCGACACCCGCTCTTCTCCCCTTTCCCCTCCGGTTGACCGCCGTTCGAAACTCCCTCCATTCTTTTTGTGTTCTCCTCACTTCTCTCTCTCTCTCTGTTAACTCTTTTAAGTAAAGGGGGAATGGCAGCAGCTGCCAGTTGCTGTTCATTTTATTGTATTTTTTATTATTTTTTTGTGTTTTGTTTTGTTTGCTATTATTCTTATTTTGTTTTTGTTTTTGTTTTGTTGGTGTTGTTTTGTGGATCAGTTTCTTATCTTGTTTATATTTTCTTATGAGTATTATTATTATCATTAATTGTGTATATTATTAAGATTATTAATATTATTACTATTGGTTATTATTAATATTTTGATTTTTGTATTATTGTATTATTACTGATAACTTCATATTTAATATTTTATTATTATTATCATTACTATTATTATTATTATTAGATGTGGATTGATGATTTAGTGGTATTTTGGTGAGAGCAACACTACAGCTATTGTACACTACAGTTATTCCTATTTATTATCATCATTATTATTATTAATATTATTATTTAGTATTTATTATTATTATTATCACTGGTTTTACTGATATTAATATCGTATTTGTTATTAATCTATATATTATAATTATATTATTGTATTTTCATGGTATTCTATAATTTTTGATTTAAAAATACTATTATAGTATTTCTATTTATTTTTTAAATGTAGTTTTGGCTTAAGAATTATATTTTGACAAAATTAGGAATTTGGGTCTAAAATGATTTTTACTCATCTAAAATATTTTTAGTTCTCTAATATTATAAATATTTCCAAAAAGTTATTTATATTTTTATTTATATGAATTCCTAATTTTCTAAAAGTTATATATATTTTTATTTTGCAATTTCCTTCGATCGTCGTTCTATCAGTAATTATCCCATTATTTCTATTCCCTCGCCAATTCAAGTCTACCTTGTGTCCACCCTAACCAATTTAACCGTCCTGGACCCGATGGAACTATTTGTGCCACCAGCAGAGGTCCCCTTGTGTAGTTGTTACATCGAAGTCGTAGTTCATGCCACAGTGATCATTGCAGCACACCAGACGTACTACCAGGCAAGACACCTTGTCATTTGCTGTTTATTTATTTTAGCTCATATTTCATGCATTATTTATTTTCTTTTTGCAAAATAAACTATGATACATGGCAAAACCTGTTAGAACTTACTGTTCATTTATATTTCCTGCTATGTATTACTTTTCTTACATATTAAACCTAGATTTAAGGGACTAACTTGTGTGTTGCATTCATTGGCCTTGACACGTGAACACGAAGTTGTGTGTCGCATATAGATCACGGACATGCGCGACTTGCTGGCCACCGGTGCGTATAAGCCGTATGATATGAATAACCGCTAATAGAGGTTGCATGCTAGTTTAACTTAGCAGTTATAGAGGTTTTCTGTTATGGATACAACATAGTAGGCATTGGGTGGAAAGGATAATTCCTTTGTGTATGGGCTTCGATGCACTTTCCCTTGTGACCCGGAAGCTCCGCTGGAGATACGGGGTTGATGACCCATGATTACTGACGGCCACTGACGTTCCGTGGAACGTTATGCTCTTATTGATTGGGCCTCTAGTGCCCCAAGGGGGGACTATGCCGATCCTATTTAGCCAGGGCCCATGCGTAAGAAGGATTGTTCTTAACTACATTTCACTTATAACGGTCAGGCACCTTATCTGTTAGGTACGAATACTTTTGGTTTGGGTACTTGTATCTGACCGTGGCTTGGAACAATAACTTATCGCAGATTAGTTCGTCAAATCTTGTCCTTGTTTGGTTGTAGGTATGACTTACTACTTCGATGACAAGGTATTGAACCTTGTTGGGGTCCGGATACCATATTAGATTCATAGCATGGAAAGATACGTCACCGTGAATTAGTTTACCATCTCCTATACTTATTTGGTTGGGAGATGGTACGCTCGTTCAATAGGTGTGTATTGGACCATGTTATATATTCAATTGACTTATTTATTTGAGCAATATTTATTCAGTTTATATGGCATGATATTATGTGTCTTGTTACGTCCCTCTGAGGACCTGGTTATCTCTCCAGGTGTGTGCTATTGTCTTTCGCAGGTGTTCTAGCTCTAGCCGTGATCATCGCTATTTCTTCGAGGATGATTGCATTTGGATCGTCTTCGCTTCGCTCGCCAAAATCTTTCTTTTCTTATGTATTCTTTTCATAGTTGGAAGTGGATTTGTCTCCGCCCAACTACATGTACCAAATGAAAATTTCATAGTTGATTATATGATATCTTTTATTCATTTATTTTTGTGTGGATGAGATTAGTTATGGTTCTACTATATTTTACAGCTTACGTATATTTATTATACTGCTGGCATGTCTACGTTCCTAGTCCTACGTATTTTAGGACTGGGGCGTTACATATTTTTGTGGTGGCCCATGCAGGTCTAGATAAATTGTTTGGTTACTTTACCGTATCAAGCAAGCCTGCAAATAGGATTAGAAGTCTAGGATCTCATCCACATACTTGACCTCTTTCCTCAATTCCATATTCGAACTACCATTCGACTCATCGATTGCATCTTGCTTGATTCCTTCCATCATTATTCTTATCTTCCCTTCGTGCCTGCTAAAGATTGACCCTACTAGTTAGATGTCCCAAACACCCTTAGTTTAATTCTTTTAAGTTGGGTAGAATGCCTTATGACCTAGCAAACCCTTTGTCCTTGTGACCTATATTAGTAAGTTTACTTAGATTCTAGAATATAGAAGACACTAACCCATCTAGACACCCAAAGACTTGGACGAGAAGACTATAAGATGACTGTATAAAGACCATCACATGACGTGACTTATATCCTTTAGAAGTTCGAACCAATTTCTACTTCTTCCAATCTTAGTCTTCCGTGCCTATGTTTTACCACCTTGACTAATGTTGACACTATAATCTAGTTTTGCAAACTCATCCATTTATCGAGTTTGTTCATGCCTTATGCTATTGAGCGCGCTCACTAACATATTGTCTAATCAGAACCGGTGCATGATGGTCTGATCAACCGAGTGCACTTTGGTTCGCCTTTCGTCTATTATTCTACGTGGATGGAACATAATTAAACTTGTCCTCTAGAATCCCATCCACGACTGCCTTGCCAATTCTATTGAAATTATTCGATCGTCTTTGAATCACGTATTCGTATTTAATAACGTCTCCTTCAAACTCTATATTGCTTTTGCCTTCACCTATTTTAGAAGGACGAAGGCATTATACTAGAACTTCCCCTAACTGTCCTATCACCATTACCACTCAATGTAACTATATCTTCGTCTTGAACTACTCGACCTTTCCCTCGACTCTAAATCTACAAGCTCGACTTTCTAGTCACTTGAAATTAAGAAGTGATTACAATCGTCTCTTAATCATATCCTCAACCTAGACTACGACCATATAAACTTCTTTAACGAACCCTTCTATCTACCGTTGTGCCTTCTCACCCCTGCAAATTCTTAATTTCGAGGACAAAATTCTTTTAAGTTGGGTAGGATGTAAAACCCCTAAATTTCTACTATTTTTTTATTATTTTTGGTACTGATTTAAAATTTTGTATTGTATGTCGCGTAGTCGTATTGTATGTCGCGCACGAAATTTTATTTTTTTTGCTCGTCGAGTGCGAATATGTACGAGCGTACAGATTTTAGAAAAATATTTTTATTTTATTATACACTTTCAAAATATTATATATAATTATTATTCTTACTGTAAAAGCCTTTTGTTTTTTAGCAGTTATTAATCATAATAATATTTTATTGTATACTAGAAAAACCATAATCATGTATGCATTATTTGTGCATACATATATATATTTCATAAATACTTTATTAAGTTTATTTCTAAATAATAATGTATTTTTGAAATTAATATTATAATATTTTTATAAAATATATTTTGAAATTATGGTAGAAATTTAAATCTTGATTTGATTTATGGTTATGTTTTAAATAGTAAATTAATATCTATATCTAGAATTTGATTTATCTTAATTGATTTTTAAAATAAAAGATAGAATTTAATTAAATTTAAATTGGATTTGATTTGAATTTAGATTTAATTTCATTGATTTAATTTAATACATGAATTATCTAATTGGGTTTTAAATATACCTAGTCCATATCTAATTGGGAATTCCTACATCCTATAAATAGGCAGGTACTCCTCCATTATTCTCCACAATAAATTTCTACAACCCAAATGTGCATCTTGTCCGTGTCCCATCTACTATTTATTTTTCTTTACAAATACATAAATTCTCTCCGTGTCCGACATGCCGGACACCCCGCCCCGTGTCCCACAGGACACGACGGTAGCCCTTTACCAATATCAATCCCTAAACCTAACTTAATCCTACCCAAGCCATCTGTCCACCTGCACCACGGCCGTCCCCGCCATGCCCTCACATGCCTATCCCTGTCCACGACCTGGAAAGCATCTACCATCACCGCTACCTTACCACAACCGCCAAACACCACCACCTGCACCCAACTTCCGTCGCCACCGCGGCAGTCCCCGCCTCGGCCAGCAACACCCAGCCGAAAACTACCCTACCAACTCTGGCCTCGACTCAGCGTCCGTCACCCATCTCCGCCACCATCGACCAAACCACCACCCGACCATACCGCCGTCGTCAGCACCACCACACGACCAAACCCTACCATCACCAGCATCACCCCGCCATCTCTCCGGCACCACCAGAAAAGAGAAATCAAAATAAAACCCTAACCCTAAAACTCATCTCCTTGCTTCCTCCGCTGGCGATCCTCCGTGGTGGCTGCACACCAGCGCCGCTCCGAACCCAGTTTCTTCGGCGACCGACCGCCGTCCACCACCAGACCCTCCGCCGAGTTCCCTTCCGCCACCACCGCGCCCAGCCTCCAGCATCGCCCCATCTTCCTAACCCTCTTCGGCCCACGCCTCCGGTCCGCGTGCTCCTCCTTGCCTCCGCTTTCGCCGTCGGAGCTGTGACCCGACAAACCCTCTCCCTCCAGCTCCGATCGACCGCGCCTCACTTCCTCCGTCTTCCTCTCTTCCGAATTCTCTCCCCGTGGCCCTTTCCTCCGCCGCCGACGAACCACCTCGGCGCTGACACCCGCCCTTCTCCACTTTCCCCTCCGGTTGACCGCCGTTCGAAACCCCCTCCGTTCTTTTTGTGTTCTCCTCACTTCTCTCTCTATCTCTCTGTTAACTCTTTTAAGTAAAAGGGGAATGGAAGCAGCTGCCAGCTACTGTTCATTTTATTATATTTTTTATTATTTTTTTGTATTTTATTTTGTTTGCTATTATTCTTATTTTGTTTTTGTTTTTGTTTTTGTTTTGTTGGTGTTGTTTTGTGGATCAGTTTCTTGTCTTGTTTCTATATTTTTATGAGTATTATTATTATCATTAATTGTGTATATTACTAAGATTATTAATATTATTACTATTGGTTATTATTACTATTTTGATTTTTGTATTATTGTATTATTACTGATAACATCATATTTAATATTTTATTATTATTATTATCATTACTATTATTTTTATTAGATGTTGATTGCTGATTTAGTGGTATTTTGGTGAGAGCAACACTATAGCTGTTGTACACTACTGTTATTATTATTATTATTATTATTATTATTATTATTATTACTATTATTATTATTATTTAGTATTTATTATTATTATTATCACTGGTTTTACTGATATCAATATCGTATTTGTTATTAATCTATATATTATAATTATATTATTGTATTTTCATGGTATTCTATAATTTTTGATTTAAAAATACTATTATAGTATTTCTATTTATTTTTCAAATGTAGTTTTGGCTTAAGAATTATATTTTGACAAAATTAGGATTTTGGGTCTAAAATGATTTTTATTCATCTAAAATATTTTTAGTTTTCTAATATTATAAATATTTTCAAAAAGTTATGTATATTTTTATTTATATGAATTCCTAATTTCCTAAAAGTTATATATATTTTTATTTAGCAATTTTCTTCGATCGTCTTTCTATCAGTAATTATCCCATTATTTCTATTCCCTCGCCAATTCAAGTCTACCTTGTGTCCACCCTAACCAATTTAACCGTCCTGGACCCGATGGAACTATCCGTGCCACCAACAGAGGTCCCCTTGTGTAGTTGTTACATCGAAGTCGCAGTTCATGCCACAGTGATCATTGCAGCACACCAGGCGTACTACTAGGCAAGACACCTTGCCATTTGCTGTTTATTTATTTTAGCTCATATTTCATGCATTATTTATTTTCTTTATGCAAAATAAACTGTGATACATGGCATAACTGTTAGAACTTACTGTTCATTTATATTTCCTGCTATGTATTATTTTTCTTACGCATTAAACCTAGATTTAAGGGACTACCTTGTGTGTTGCATTCATTGGCCTTGACACGTAGTAACACGAAGTTGTGTGTCGCATGTAGATGACGGACATGCGCGACTGGCTGGCCACCGGTGCGTATAAGTCGTGCGATAGGAATAACAGCTAATAGAGGTTGCATGCTAGCTAGTTTGACTTAGCGGTTATAGAGGTTTTCTGTTGTGGATACAACATAGTAGGCATTGGGCGGGGAGAATAATTCCATAGCGTATGGGCTTCGATGCACTTTTTCTTGTGACCCGGAAGCTCCGCTGGAGATACGGGGTTGATGACCCATGATTACTGACGGCCACTGACGTTCTGCGGAACGTTATGCTCTTATTGATTGGGCCTCTAGTGCCCCAAGGGGGACTATGTCGATCCTATTCAGCCAGGGCCCATGCGTAAGAAGGATTATTCTTAACTACATTTCACTTAGAACAGTTAGGCACCTTATCCGTTAGGTACGAGTACTTTTGGTTTGGGTACTTATATCTGACCGTGGCTTGGAATAATAACTTATCGCGGATTAGTTCGTCACATCTTGTCCTTGTTTGGTTGTAGGTGTGACTTACTACTTCGATGACAAGGTATTGAACCATGTTGGGGTCCGGATACCATATTGGATTCATAGCATGGAAAGATACGTCACCGTGAATTAGTTTACCATCTCCTGTCCTTGTTTGGTTGGGGAGATGGCACGCTCGTTCAATAGGTATGTATTGGACCATGTTATAGATTCAATTGACCAATTTATTTGAGCAATATTTATTCAGTTTATATAGCATGATATTATGTGTCTTGTTACGTCCCTCTGAGGACCTGGTTACCTCTCCAGGTGTGTGCTATTGTCTTTCGCAGGTGTTCTAGCTCTAGCCGTGATCATCGCTATTTCTTCGAGGATGATTGCATTTGGATCGTCTTCGCTTCGCTCGCCAAAATCTTTCTTTTGTTATGTATTCTTTTCATAGTTGGTAGTGGATATGTCTCCGCCCAACTACATGTACCAAATGACAATTTCATAGTTGATTATATGATATCTTTTATTCACTTATTTTTGTGTGGATGAGATTAGTTAAGGTTCTATTGTATTTTACAGCTTACGTATATTTATTATACGGCTGGCATGTCTACGTTCCTAGTCCTACATATTTTGGAATTGGGGCGTTATATGTTTTTGTGGTGGCCCATGCAGGTCTAGATAAATTATTTGGTTACTTTATCGTACCAAGTAAGCCTGCAAATAAGATTAGAAGTCTAGGATCTCATCCACATACTTGACCTCTTTCCTCGATCCCATATTCGAACTACCATTCGACTCATTTATTGCATCTTGCTTGATTCCTCCTATCATTATTCTTATCTTCCCTTCGTGCTTGCTAGAGATTGACCCTACTAGTTAGATGTCCCAAACACCCTTAGTTTAATTCTTTTAAGTTGGGTAGAATGCCTTATGACCTAGCAAACCCTTTGTCCTTGTGACCTATATTAGTAAGTTTACTTAGATTCTAGAATCTAGAAGACACTAACCCATCTAGACACCCAAAGACTTGGACGAGAAGACTATAGGATGACTGTATAAAGACCATCACATGGCGTGACTTATATCCTTTAGAAGTTCGAACCAATTTCTACTTCTTCCAATCTTAGTCTCCCGTGCCTATGTTTTACCACCTTGACTAATATTGACACTATAATCTAGTTTTGCAAACTCATCCATTTATCGAGTTTGTTCATGACTTATGCTATTGAGCGCGCTCACTAACATATTGTCTAATCAGAACCGGTGCATGATGGTCTGATCAACCGAGTGCACTTTGGTTCGCCTTTTGTCTATTATTCTACGTGGATTGAACATAATTAAACTTGTCCTCTAGAATCCCATCGACGACTGCCTTGCTAATTCCTTTGAAATTATTCGATCATCTTTGAATCACGTATTCGTATTCGATAACGTCTCCTTCGAACTCTATATTGCTTTCGCCTTCACCTATTTTAGAAGGACGAAGGCATTATACTAGAACTTCCCCTAACTGTCCTATCACCATTACCACTCAATGTAACTATATCTTCGTCTTGAACTACTCGACCTTTCCCTCGACTCTAAATCTACAAGCTCGACTTTCTAATCACTTGAAATTAAGAAGTGATTACAATCGTCTCTTAATCATATCCTCAACCTAGACTACGACCATATAAACTTCTTTAAGGAACCCTTCTATCTACCGTTGTGCCTTCGCACCCCCTGTAAATTCTTAATTTCGAGGACAAAATTCTTTTAAGTTGGGTAGGATGTAAAACCCCTAAATTTCTACTAATTTTTTTTATTATTTTTGGTACTGATTTAAAATTTTGTACTGTATGTCGCGTAGTCGTATTGTACGTCACGCACGAAATTTTGTTTTTCTTCCTCGTCGAGTGCGAATATGTGCGAGCGTACATATTTTAGAAAAATATTTTTATTTTATTATACACTTTCAAAATATTATATATAATTATTATTCTTGCTATAAAAGCCTTTTGTTTTTTTAGCAGTTATTAATCATAATAATATTTTATTGTATACTAGGAAAAGGATAATCATGTATGCATTATTTGTGCTTACATATATATATTTCATAAATATTTTATTAAGTTTATTTCTAAATAATAATGTATTTTTGAAATTATTATTATAGTATTTTTAGAAAAAATATTTTGAAATTATTGTAGCAATTTAAATCTTGATTTGATTTATGGATATGTTTTAAATAGTAAATTAATATCTATATTTGGAATTTGATTTATCTTAATTGATTATTAAAATAAAAGATAGAATTTAATTTAATTAAAATTGGATTTGATTTGAATTTAGATTTGATTTCATTGATTTAATTTAATACATGAATTATCTAATTGGGTTTTAAATATTCCTAGTCCTTATCTAATTGGGAATTTTTACATCCTATAAATAGGCAGTTACTCCTCCATTATTCTCCACAATAAATTTCTACACCCAAATGTGCATCGTGTCCGTGTCTCAACCACTATTTATTTTCCTTTACAAATACGTAAATTCTCTCCGTGTCCGACATGCCGGACACCCCGCCCCGTATCTCACAGGACACGACGGTAGTCCTTTACCAATATCAATCCCTAAACCTAACCTAATCCTACCCAAGCCATCTGCCCACCTCCACCACGGACGTCCCCGCCATGCCATCACCTGCCTATCACTGTCCACGACCTGGACAGCATCTACTATCACCGCCACCCTACCACAACCGCCAAACACCACCACCTGCACCCAACTTCCGTCGCCAACGCGACAGTCCCCGCCTCGGCCAGCAACACCCAACCGAGAACCACCCGACCAACTCCGGCCTCGACTCAGCGTCCGTCACCCATCTCCGCCACCATCGAGCAAACCACCACCCGATCATACTGCCGTCGTCAGCACCACCACACGACCAAACCCCCACCATCACCAGCATCACCCCGCCATCTCTCCGGCACCACCGGAAAAGAGAAATCAAAATAAAACCCAACCCTAAAACTCACCTCCTTACTTCATCCGCCGGCGATCCTCCGCGGTGGCCGCACACCAGTGCCGCTCCGAACCCAATTTTTTCGACGACCAACCGCCGTCCACCACGAGACCCTCCTCCGAGTTTCCTTCCGCCACCACCGCGTCCAGCCTCCAGTGCCACCCCATCTTCCTAACCCTCTTCGCCCCACGCCTCCGGTCCGCGCGCTCCTCCTTTCCTCCGCCGGAGCGGTGACCCGACAAACCCTCTTCCTCTAGCTCCGATCGACCGCGCCTCACTTCCTCCGTCTTTCTCTCTCCCGAGTTCTCTCCCCATGGCCCTTTCCTCCGCCGCCGGCTAATCACCCCGGCGCCGACACCCGCTCTTCTCCCCTTTCCCATCCGGTTGACCACCGTTTGAAACCCCCTACGTTCTTTTTGTGTTCTCCTCACTTCTCTCTCTCTCTGTTAACTCTTTTAAGTAAAGGGGGAATGGCAGCAGCTGCCAGTTGCATTTCATTTTATTGTATTTTATTATTATTTTTTTGTGTTTTGTTTTGTTTGTTATTATTCTTATTTTGTTTTTGTTTTTGTTCTGTTGGTGTTGTTTTGTGGATCAGTTTCTTGTCTTGTTTCTATTTTTTATGAGCATTATTATTATCATTAATTGTGTATATTATTAAGATTATTAATATTATTACTATTGGTTATTATTACTATTTTGATTTTTGTATTATTGTATTATTACTGATAACATCATATTTAATATTTTATTATTATTATTATTACTATTATTATTATTATTAGATGTGGATTGATGATTTAGTGGTATTTTGGTGAGAGCAACACTACAGCTGTTGTACACTACTGTTATTACTATTATTATTATTATTATTATTATTATTATTATTATTTAGTATTTATTATTATTATTATCACTGGTTGTACTGATATTAATATCGTATTTGTTATTAATCTATATATTCTAATTATATTATTATATTTTCATGGCATTCTATAATTTTTGATTTAAAAATATTATTATAGTATTTCTATTTATTTTTCAAATATATTTTTGGCTTAAAAATTATATTTTGACAAAATTAGGATTTTGGGTCTAAAATGATTTTTACTCATCTAAAATATTTTTAGTTTTCTAATATTATAAATATTTCCAAAAAGTTATATATATTTTTATTTATATGAATTCCTAATTTCCTAAAAGTTATATATATTTTTATTTAGCAATTTCCTTCGATCGTCTTTCTATCAGTAATTATCCCATTATTTCTATTCCCTCGCCAATTCAAGTCTACTTTGTGTCCACCCTAACCAATTTAACCATCCTGGACCCGATAGAACTATCCGTGCCACCAACAGAGGTCCTCTTGTGTAGTTGTTACATCGAAGTCGCAGTTCATGCCACAGTGATCATTGCAGCACACCAGGCGTACTACCAGGCAAGATACCTTGCCATTTGCTGTTTATTTATTTTAGCTCATATTTCATGCATTATTTATTTTCTTTATACAAAATAAACTATGATACATGGCGTAACCTGTTAGAACTTACTGTTCATTTATATTTCCTGCTATGTAATATTTTTCTTACACATTAAACCTAGATTTAAGGGACTACCTTGTGTGTTGCATTTATTGGCCTTAACACGTGGTAACACAAAGTTGTGTGTCGCATATAGATCACGGACATGCGCGACTGGCTGGCCACCGGTGCGTATAAGCCATGCGATATGAATAACCGCTAATAGAGGTTGCATGCTAGTTTGACTTAGCGGTTATAGAGGTTTTCTGTTGTGGATACAACATAGTAGGCATTGGGCGGGGAGGACAATTCCTTAGCGTATGGGCTTCGATGCACTTTTCCTTGTGACCCGGAAGCTCCGCTGGAGAAACGGGGTTGATGACCCATGATTACTGACGGCCACTGACGTTCCGCGGAACATTATGCTCTTATTGATTGGGCCTCTAGTGCCCCAAGGGGGGACTATGCCGATCCTATTCAGCTAGGGCCCATGCGTAAGAAGGATTGTTCTTAACTACATTTTACTTAGAACGGTTAGGCACCTTATCCGTTAGGTACGAGTACTTTTGGTTTGGGTACTTGTATTTGACCGTGGCTTGGAACAATAACTTATCGCTGTTTGCCATAAAATATAAAAGAACAGAACAATTATCGGAGGACTGGACTTTTACTTCACAATACAAACTCGCTTGTATAAAGAAAGCCTAGGGACAAAAACCTAGGTATAGCAATCTAAGTACAATTGTTTATTTTAGATTCTTGGGGCTGACGGTAGAGGCTCGGAAAAGTGACGGCAGCTCTGCCTTACTCCTTGGACGATCGGGTACAGCTTTGGCTCTGTAGAAGAACTGTTTGGCGTTGATGAAGAAATGCTCTCCTTTCAGGCTCTGTATATTCTCTCTCTGACTCTCTCGCTCTCTATGTCTTTTTTTCTGAGAATCTCCCTTTTTCTTTGTCTTCCCATCCCGCAAGGGAATGGCACCTTGCTATTTATAAGAATGGGGGGCATTATTAGGGTTTGCAATGATTACCCATTCTTAAAAGTCGGCGGCTAAGGATCACTGGATCTGGGCCGGTCATCTTGAATATACGAGATTTGAGCAATAAATATGATTGCATCAAATCTTTTATGGGTAATTAATAATAATTGACATAAATCCTTCTGTCATGCCAACTTTCGATTTTTCGACACGTGTCATTAATTTGCTTGATTGCAAATGATCTGATCTGATCCTAATATTTTATTAGGATTTGTTGAGGGATTTTGATCAATTTGATGCCACGTGCCCCGCTATCATGCCACGTGTCTTAACCGTGAGACACTGTAGAAATCTGAGCTGTAGGAAGGTTGCTCTTCATTGAGCCGCATAAGACTGGCCACGTGTCAAGGCTGCTTGAGAGTGGCCTCCTGAACATTTGTACCGCATGGTAATGATCTGAGTCGCATGAGTGTATGTGACCGCATGATGGGTGCCTTCTTCGTGAACCGCGTGGAGACAGTCCTTGTAAGCCGCATGGGGCAGCTTCTGCTTGAGCCGCATGGGATAGCTTCGGTCTGAGCCGCATGGGATAGCTTCGGCCTGAGCCGCATGGGGTGGCTTCTGCTCGAGCCGCATGCGACTGTCCACGTGTCAAGGTCGCATGTTAGTTTCTGGATCTCGGGGGATCGTGTCAGAGATTTTCTTCGTTTCCCTAGGAGTCCGTCATTATGAGGGAGTCATAATGGTATCTTTGTGTCAGAACTGTCACCTTGTGAGAGCTGTCAGCCGTCAAGGCCTTTAATGCAGCAAAAGACAAACAGGAGAGCTGTTTGTAGGCCACATGGCTCCTCTCTGAGCCGCATGGAACTTATTTGAGCCGCATGGACGCTTGAGCCGCATGGATCCTTGAGCCGCATGAACTTATCTCAGCCGCATGGGGCTCCCTGGCCACATGGATCTTTCTTTATTCTTTTTCATGCTTCTACAAGACCCCCTTCAAAGTTTTCAATTTGGAAAATTGAAATACTTTGAATAAGAAGCATGGATGTGCATACACTCTCCTGGCCGCGTATGATCGTCCTTCCGGCCGAAGATGATTGGATGGTCCCCTCCCTCGATTATGTGGTATGCGTCTTCCACTGGAGTAAGCTGGATTGCGGTGTACACATTTGTCACCTGTGTGTATAGGTGAGTGCCTATACCGTATTCCATAGCATACATTGTACAAAGCTTATTGAGTTCGAGGTAGTTCAAAGATAGCCCTTTATTGATGAAGTAAGGTATCTTTTCTAGCGGGATTACATCATCTGCGGAGGGAACATCAGTGTGGGTAGCCACATACTTTGCTAGCTCCTGTTCCTCTTCGGCTACCCCCTGTATAAACGAAGACTGAGAGGATGACCTGGGCAGTTTGATCGTTAGAGGTTCAGCTGGTGGAGCCGAGCGTGTGGTCGTTAGCAAACTAGCGACCCCCAGTTTGGTACTTGATGCTAGGCGGGGAGTGGTCGATTCGCTAGAAGCCCTAGACCTTGCATCGGGGTGACGACTCTTCTTGGGAAGGCGTATCGTCATTAGTTTGTCGGAGGGATTGCGCTTCTCCGTTTGCGGCTGGCCGACTCTTAGCAGTCTGATTGTCAGTGGCTCCGTTGTGGGTCTTGGCACTTGGCCAGACCTTGGCAGCCGGATTACTATTTACTCTTCTTGTGCAGAGAGGCTAATTGTATCCTTACGCAGAGTGGCGGTAAGGCATACGGACTTGCCAGGTTTGCGAGCTTGGAGGTGGATCATCAGAGGTTCTTCTGATCCTGTGGCCGTCTCGGTACGAGCTTGTCCATCTCCTTCACCAAGGTGCCTCTTCGATTTTTCGTACAGGCAGGAGTCTGAGTAGTAGGATTCGACCCCTTTGAAGGGATCAATGTCGGCAAATTCTATCCTCACGAAGCCGTGTTTGTCGACATACTTGAAGCATTGGTACAGTGTGGAAGGCACGATTATATAATCGTGTATCCAAGGCCGCCCAAAGAGGATATTGTAAGAAGTGTCTGCATCTATGACGTAACAGGTGACTTCCGACTGGAGATCGCCAATTTGACACTTCAGACGAATCATCCCAATTGGGTAGCTTCTGCCTGAATTAAAACCGCTGATGGCAGTGCTTGTTGGCGTCAGACGATGCATAGCGATGCGGAGATGATGTAACAGACCCTTCGGGATGATGCTTATGGAAGAGCCAGGATTAATATGCATCCGATCCACCTTTACGTCGCTGATGTATCCAGTGTAGTATAACAGGCGATCGTACAGGTTGGTTTTGATGAGCATGTCCTGCGAAGTGAAGACAATATTGGGCATCGCTCCCGTGCAAGTGCTGTCTTGGAGATCTACAGGCGGGTTCTCTCCCGTGAGGTTGACCTGAGCCAGGTACGCGTCGGCATTTTAGAGTACATCGCTCAAAGCCACGCGAACATCCTTTAAGAGTCTTAGAAGCTCGTATAATAACAACTTCGCCGGTGTGTTGGCCAATTGCGCCAAGATGTCGAAGTTGTAGGGCTTCTCCAGCCCCTGTGGTTCCTCTTTTCGGAGGAATTTATCAAAGCGAGTCTCCTTCGGCCTAGGCTTGTCGGTCGTCGGAGGCTGAGAAGGTCCCGAAGCGTCAGTTGTAGCGGGCTGATGATCTTCAGCTGAGTCATCAGCCACGGGTTGGGATTGTGCCCCAGACCGAGTGACGACGGCTGTAGCTGCTTCGATATCTGCCGAGATTGTGTAGCAGGACCTGACTTTTCCACTCTTCTTCTTACAAATGAAAGATGGTGTGGGCTGAGCCACTTCTGATACCAAATCTGGATGGACCCATATGACCTGCCCTCGTGATGTGGTGAGGGGCACTAGACCAGCAGCCTGATCTCGAGAAGGTGGAAGATTAGCAATCTCCATTATCGCCAGAGGGATGGGGACCACACCGTCTTGAGTTTTCGTTGGAGGGAAGCTGCCAAATTGCACTGACACCATATTGGCTGCCACAGTTACCTCCTCGAAATTGATAGCCAGAGCGTTCGAATCGATAAGATTTTTGATGTACCATTTTAGTTGGTAGCAATCGTGTGTAGCATGGTTGACATAGCGGTGGTAATGGCAGTAATTTGGCTTCTCCATTTCTGTCGGCCGAGGTTCCCGTCTTGGTGGAGGAAGCTGAATTCTGTCTCCTTGTATGAGCATGTCCAAGATGGGCTTGACGTGACCGTCTTCGAAGGAGTAAGTGATTTGCGGCCATTGTTTGTCTGCCGGTTTTGGCTCAGGTTTCTGTGCTGTGTCGGCCACCATAGCCTGCTTACCCTTATTGTCCCGATTGTTGGTGGAGCTACCCCCATTGTTGATGTTGGCATTGGGACGCCTGCCCTTGTCCTCTCCCTCTGAGATGTGCAATCCTAGTTGGCGAGCCTTCTTCAATCGTTCTTCGGTGCTTGTGGCACTGATGATAAACGTCTTCTAGTCCTTAAATTGACTTTCGCCCATCCAAAGGCTGATTGTTGGAAGCAGTCTCTTTTGGCAAATTTCAATTAAGTAGGAATCCGGGTTTCCAGAGGGCAGCTTCATTGTGGTTTGGCGAAATCGCTAAATATAGTTCCTTGTCAGCTCTTTCTCCCCTTGAATGACGTCCATGAGGGTGGACATCGTGACGTCCTGTCCTACTTCGTAAAATCTCTCCATGAACATGCGCTTGAAGCCGGCAAAGGAGTGGATGCAGTTGTCTGGCAGGTTGCGATACCAGTCGAAGGCGACTCCTTCCAATGCCCCAATGAATAATCGTGTGAGGATGGCATCATGATGGGGCAGATGGTCGGTGGTGACCTTGAAGTAAGTGATGTACCGACTTACGGAGGTCTTGCCATCATACGGGTTGATATTGAACGGCTTATATCTTGGCGAAAATGAGACATCCCTCCATGCAGCAGGGTACGGTTGCCGTATTCTGAGTTCTTGAGAGTTTTCTCGAGCGTGAAACATAGCTCAAAGTTCCTGGACCTCTCTTCTCGCTTCTCGGGCCTCATCCACAGCTGTGGGGGCTGTTATTTCAGGAGGATTGTTGCCCGGATTCGGCATTGCTGAATTTGAATCCACATTGACCGCGGGACCCACGCTTGTTTGGCTAGGCATCCCTCCTTGCAGAGTTGGAAGGGCCGCTTTGATCTCGTCCACAGACTTGACCAAGGCATGCAGTATGGCCTCCAGAGTGTCGATGCGTTGGCGATCACAGGAACCACCTTGGCTGCTGTCCGTCATGAACACCGTCCTTACGTGAGGAGAGATGGATGGCACGGTAGAGGACGTGTCTTTCGAGTTATACCCCTGTAATGAGAAATCATCGTGGTATGTGGGAATGTCTTCCTCTGGTTCGGACTCAGAAGGAACAGTACCCCCAGTTTCCGAGTTCGCCTCGTCTTGGGAGTTGTGGACGTCCTCAGGGACGTCGGGGTTTACTGCATCTGATGGGAGAGTTGTTTCCCCCTGCTCGTCTTCTTGGAACATCGAATTGTCGTGGAGGTTCGGAGGAGTACAACCTCATGTCCCAGCAACCCCCAGTGGTGTGGACGATGAATCTCACACTGTAGCAGATTTTGTCTTAGAATGGATGCCTTGGAAAACTCCGGTGGTGGGCACCCGCTTAGACGACAGTCTCTTGGTCATAGTGGTTGAAATCTTTGGGCTGGAAACATTTGTCTTCTTCCCTCTCCCATCGACGGGGATTTTCTGAGCAGAGTTGCAGGAGACGACGGAAAGTGGCTCATCCTCTGTACATGGTTGTTGCAGTCTTTGGAAGACAGACTGCCGGTCTTCTCGTATCGTCGCATTGTTGTAACAGCAGTTAACGATGACTTGGGTACAGTGACGTCCGTGGGAGGACTCTTTGTACCCCGATGCACCTTCTCTTTCCTTGCGTTTGTGGAGGATGGCCTCACGTATGTCAGAGGGGTCTGGATCGACCATATTTGCTCTCTGGATTTTGGAAGACTTTTGGGGACCTCTCTGTCCGTTTGCCGTCGGGGGCTAGACTCGAGTGGTTCTGTACAACTTCCCATCTGAGGCCCGTGTAATAGTATGTGGGACGCTCGGATGGTCAGAGGTTGGATCAGCAGACCGAGCTTGCCAAGCTCGTGCTGTCCTAGACTTCTTCGCTCTAGTGCATGAGGGCACATAGTTGGAAGAGTCTAAGTGGTGCTGGAGAGAGTCAGACATGTCTTCTTGGGAGTACAAGAGATCAGGACCATAGAAGAGGCGGTCAAAGACACAGCCGCGTAGAATAGGCGTCATGCGGCTGGAATCAATAATCTTCATGCGGCTGACAGTTGTGGCCGCATAGGCTTTCTTCATACGGCTGGGAGTCTCGGCCCCATGAGTTTTCTTCATGCGGCTAGATGATCTGGCCGCATAGACCTCCTTCATACGGCTGGCAGATTCAACCGCATGGGCATCCTGTATGCGGCTGACAGACTTGGCCACATGAGTGTTCGGCTTCTTCTTGGGGCGCATAGAGTCGCTCTTTGTCCCTGTAAGTCCAGCATCGTAGTGTTTTCCTCTGTCGGACTTGGGGACAGCAGAGTCCTCTATGGCTTGAAGTGGAGCCGTATGAGAGTTGCCTTCGCCGTCTTGGATAGCAGAGAGTACTCCGTCCAAATCTTGGGGAGGAGCAAATGATTTTGGCCTCCAATCGCTGCGCGCTTTCTTTGTGCGGGTCTACTTCTGGACTGGGCCAATGCTTCCATCAGAGAGCATTTCTTCAAATGCCTGTTGGTCCAAGCGGACGACCATCTTCTGTTGCGTGGAGCCAAGTTTGGCTGTATCCGATTGCGTCACCAATTCCTCAGCCGTGGAGAAGTTTGTCCCCAGCAGAGTCGCCATCCTATTTGCCATGAAATATAAAAGAACAGAACAATTATCGGAGGATTGGACTTTTACTTTACAATACAAACTCGCTTGTACAAAGAAAGCCTAGGGACGAAAACCTAGGTACAACAATCTAAGTACAATTGTTTATTTTAGATTCTGGGGGGTGACGGTAGAGGCTCGGAAAAGTGACGGCAGCTCTGCCTTACTCCTTGGACGATCGGGTGTAGCTTTGGCTCTGTAGAAGAACTGCTTGGCGTTGATGAAGAAATGCTCTCCTTTCAGGCTTTGTATATTCTCTCTCTGACTCTCTGGCTCTCTATGTCTCTCTTTTTTTCCTAAGAATCTCCATTTTTCTCTGTCTCCCCGTCTCGTAAGGGAATGGCACCTTGTTATTTATAAGAGTAGGGGGCATCATTAGGGTTTGCAATGATTGTCCATTCTCAAAAGTCGGCGGCTAAGGATCACTGGATCTGGGCCGTTCATCTTGAATATACGAGATTTGAGCAATAAATGTGATTGCATCAAATCTCTTATAGGTAATTAATAATGATTGACATAAATCCTTCTAATTTGTCATGCCAACCTCGGATTTCTCGACACGTCATTAATTTGCTTTATTGCAAATGATCTGATCTGATCCTAATATTTTATTGGGATTTGTTGAGGGATTTTGATCAATTTGATGCCACGTGCCCCGCTATCATGCCACGTATCTTAACCGTGAGCCACTGCAGAAATCTGAGCTGTAGGAAGGTTGCTCCTCATTGAGCCGCATATGACTGGCCACGTGTCAAGGCTGCTTGAGAGTGGCCCCCTGAACATTTGTACCGCATGGTAATGATCTGAGCCGCATGAGTGTAAGTGACCGCATGATGGGTGCCTTCTTCGTGAACCGCATGGAGACAGTCCTTGTGAGCCGCATGGGGCAGCTTCTACTTGAGCCGCATGGGATAGCTTCGGTCTGAGCCGCATGGGATAGCTTTGGCCTGAGCCGCATGGGGTGGCTTCTGCTCGAGCCGTATGCGACTGTCCACGTGTCCAGGCCGCATGATAGTTTCTGGATCTCGGGGGATCGTGTCAGAGATTTTCTTCCTTTTCCTAGGAGTCCGTCATTATGAGGGAGTCATAATGGTATCTTTGTGTCAGAACTGTCACCTTGTTAGAGCTGTCAGCCGTCAAGGCCTTTAATGCAGCAAAGGACAAACGGGAGAGCTGTTTACAAGCCATGTGGCTCCTCTCTGAGCCGTATGGAACATTTTTGAGCCGCATGGACGCTTGAGCCGCATGGATCCTTGAGCCGCATGAACTTCTCTGTGCCGCATGGGGCTCCCTGGCCGCATAGATCTTTCTTTATTCTTTTTTATGCTTCTACAGTTGCGGATTAGTTCGTCACATCTTGTCCTTGTTTGGTTGAAGGTGTGACTTACTACTTCGATGACAAGGTATTGAACCTTGTTGGGGTCTGGATACCATATTGGGTTCATAGCATGGAAAGATACGTTACCGTGAATTAGTTTACCATCTCCTGTCCTTGTTTGGTTGGGGAGATGGTACGCTCGTTCAATAGGTGTGTATTGGACCATATTATAGATTCAATTGACTTATTTATTTGAGCAATATTTATTCAGTTTATATGGCATGATATTATGTGTCTTGTTACTTTCCTCTGAGGACCTGGTTATCTCTGCAGGTGTGTGCTATTGTCTTTCGCAGGTGTTCTAGCTCTAGCCATGATCATCGCTATTTCTTCGAGGATGATTGCATTTGGATCATCTTCTCTTTGCTCGCCAAAATCTTTCTTTTGTCATGTATTCTTTTCATAGTTGGTAGTGGATTTGTCTCTGCCCAACTACATGTACCAAATGACAATTTTATAGTTGATTATATGATATCTTTTATTCATTTATTTTTGTGTGGATGAGATTAGTTATGGTTCTACTGCATTTTATAGCTTACGTATATTTATTATACGGCTGGCAGAAGTCGATACAAATTCGAATCTTTCCATCTCCTTCACCAAGGTGCCTCTTCGACTTTTCGTATAGGCAGGAGTCTGAGTAGTAGGATTCGACCCCTTTGAAGGGATCGATGTCGGCAAATTTCGTCCTCACGAAGCCGTGTTTGTCGACATATTTAAAGCACTGGTGCAGAGTGGAAGGCGCGATCATATAATCGTGTATCCACGGGCGCCCCAAGAGGATGTTGTAGGAAGTGTCTGCATCTATGACGTAGCAGGTGACTTCTGGTTGAAGATCGATAATCTAACACTTCAGACGAATCTTCCCAATTGGGTAGCTCCTGCCCGAATTGAAACTGCTGATGGCGGTGCTTGTAGGCGTCAGGCGATGCATTGGGATGCGGAGATGATGTAACAGACCCTTCGGGATAATGCTTATGGAAGAGCCAGGATCAATGTACATTCGATCCACCTTTACGTTACCGATGTATCCAGTGTAGTATAATGGGCGATCGTGCAGGCTGGTTTTGATGAGCATGTCCTGTGGAGTGAAGACAATGTTGGGCATCGCTCCCGTGAAGGCGCTGTCTTGGAGATCTGCAGACGGGTTTTCCCTCGTGTGGTTGACCAGAGCCAGGTATGCGTCGGCATTTTGGAGTACATCGCTCAAAGCCGTACGAAAATCCTTTAAGAGTCTCAGAAGCTCGTATAATGACAACTTGACCGGTGTGTTGGCCAATTGCGCTAAGATGTCGAAGTTGTAGGACTTCTCTAGCCCCTGCAGTGCCTCTTTTCCGAAGGATTTGTCAAAGCGAGTCTCCTTCGGCCTAGGCTTGTCGGTCGTCGGAGGCTGAACCGGTCCCGGAGCGTCGGTTGTAGCGGGCTGATGACCTTCAGCCGTGTGGTCAGCCACGGGTTGGGATTGTGCCCCAGATCGAGTGACGACGGCTGTAGCTTCTTCGATATCTGCCGAGATTGTGCGACAAGACCTGACTTTTCCACTTTTCTTTTTGTAGATGGAAGATGATGTGGGCTGAGTCACTTCTGATACCAAGTCTGGATGGACCCACATAACTTCCCCTCGTGATGTGGTGAGGGGTACTAGACCAGCAGCCTGATCTCGGGGAGGTGGAAGATTAGCAATCTCTATTGTCGCCAAAGGGATGTGGACCACACCGTCTTGAGTTTCCGTCGAAGGGAAGCTGCCGAATTATACTGACACCATATTGGCTGCCACTGTCACCTCCTCAAAATCGATGGCCAGAGCGTTCAAATCGATGAGATTTTGGATGTACCGTTTCAGTTGGTAGCAGTCGTGTGTAGCGTGGTGGACGTAGCAGTGGTAATGGCAGTACTTTGGGTTCTCTATGTCTGCCAGTCGGGGTTCCCGTCTTGGTGGAGGAAGCTGAATTCTATCTCCTTGTATGAGCATGTCCAAGATGGGCTTGATGTGACCGTCTTCGAAGGAGTAAGTTATTTGCGGCCATTATTTGTCTGCCGTCTTTGGCTCAGGTTTCTGTGCTGTGTCGGCCACCATAGCCTGCTTACCCCTGCTGTCCCGATTGTTGGAGGGGCTACCCCCGTTGTCGTTGTTGGTATTAGGACACTTGCCCTTGTTCTCTCCGTCCGAGATGTGCAATCCCAATTGGCGAGCCTTCTTCAATCGTTCTTCGGCGCTTGTGGCACTGATGATGAACGTCTTCCAGTCCTTGAATTGACTTTCGCCCATCCAAAGACTGATTGTCGGGAGCAATCTCTTTTGGCAAATTTCAATCAAGGAGGAATCAGGATTTCCAGACGGCAGCTTCATTACGGTTTGGCGAAATCGCTCGATATAGTTCCTTGTCAGCTCTTTCTTCCTTTGGACGACGTCCATGAGGGTGGACATTGTGATGTCCTGCCCTACTTCGTTGAATCTCTCAAAGAACATGCGCTTGAAGCCGGCGAAGGAGTGGATACAGTTGTCTGGCAGGTTGCGGTACCAGTCGAAGGCGACTCCTTCTAATGCCCCAAAGAATAATCGTGTGAGGATGACATCGCCATGGGGTAGATGGTCGGTGGTGACCTCGAAGTAAGTGATGTACCGACTTGCTGAGGTCTTGCCGTCATAAGGATTGATATTGAACGGCTTATATCTTGGTGGGAATGGAACATCCCTCCAGGCAGCAGGGTACGGTTGCCGTATTCTGAGGTCTTGAGAATTTTCTCGAGCGTGAAACATGGCTCGGAGCTCATGGACTTCTCTTCTCGCTTCGCTGGCCTCATTTACGATGGTGAGGGCCGCTACTTCAGGAGGATTGTTGCCCGGGTTCGGTGCTGCCAAATTCGAGTCTGTATTGACCGTGGGACCTGCACTTGTTTGGCCAGGCGTCCCTCCTTGCAGAGTTGGAAGGGCTGTTTTGATCTCGTCCACAGACTTGACCAAGGCAAGCAATATAGCTTCGAGTGTGTCGATGCGTTGGCGATCACTGGAACCACCTTGGCTGCTGTCTGTCATGAATACCGTCCTTACATGAGGAGAGATAGATGGCACAGTGGAGGACGTGTCTTCTGAGTCATACCCCTATAATGAGAAATCATTGGGGTATGTGGGAATGTCTTCCTCTGGTTCGGACTCAGAAGGAATAGTACCCCCAGTTTTCGAGTTCGTATCGTCTTGGAAGTTGTGGACGTCCTCGGGGACGTCGGGGTTTGCTACATCCGATGGGAGAGTTGTTTCCCCCGTCTCATCTTCTTGGAACATCAGATTGTCGTGGAGGTTCGGAGGAGTGCTACCCCCAATCCTAGCAACCCCAGTGGTGTGGACGACGAATCTCCTACTATAGCAGATTTTGTCTTAGAACGGGTGCCTTGGAAAACTCCGGTGGTGGGCACCCGCTTAGACGGCAGTCTTTTGGTCAAAGTGGTTAAAATCTTCGGGCTGGAAACATTTGTCTTCTTTTCTCTCCCATCGGTAGGGACTTTCTGAGCAGAGTTGTAGGAGACGACGGGAAGTGCCTTGTCTTCTGAAGACGGCTGTTACAATCTTTGAAAGATGGACTGCCGGTCTTCTCGCATCGTCGCGTTATTGCAGCAGCAGTTGACGATGACTTGGGTGCAGTGATGTCCGTGGGAGGACTTTTTGCACCCCGATGCATGTTTTCTTTTCTTGCATTTGTGGAGGATGGCCTCACGCAAGTCAGATGGGTCTGGATCGACCATGTTTGCTCCCTGGATTTTGGGAGACTTTTGTGAACCTCTCTGTCCGTTTGCCACCGGGGGCTGGACTCCAGTGGTTCTGTACAACTTTCCATCTGAGGCCCGCATAACAGTATATGAGACGCTCGGATGGTTAGAGACCGGATCAGTGGACCGAGCTTGCCAAGCTCGCGCTGCCCTAGACTTCTTCGCTCTAGTGCATCAGGGCACATAGTTGGAAGAGTCTAGGCGATGCTGGAGAGAGTCAGACATATCTTCTTGGGAGCACAAGAGATCAGGACTATAGGAGAGGCGGTCGAAGACAGAGCCACGTGGAGTAGGCGTCATGCTGTCGTCATCAACAATCTTCATGCGGCTGGCAGACGTAGCCGCATAGGCTTTCTTTATGCGGCTGGCAGTCTCAGCCGTATGAGTTTTCTTTATGCGGCTAGATGATCTAGCCGCATAGACCTTCTTCATGCGGCTGGCAGATTCACCTGCATGAGCCTCATGCATGTCGTTGACAGATTTGGCCACATGAGTGTTCGGCTTCTTCTTGAGGCGCATAGAACCACTCTTTGTCCCTGCAAGTCCAGCATCGTAGTGCTTTCCTCTGCCGGACTTAGGGACAGCAGAGTGCTCTACGGCTCGAAGTGGAGCCGTATGAGAGTCGCCTTCGCCTTCTTGGATAGCAGAGAGTACCCTGTCCAGAGCTTGTCGAGGAGCAAATGATTTTGGCCTCCACTCGCAGCGAGCTTTCTTTGTCCGGGTTCGCTTCTGGACCGGGCCAGCACTTCCTTCAGAGAGCATTTCTTCAAACGCTTGTTGGTCGAAGCGGACGACCATCTTCTGTTGCGTGGAGCCAAGTTTGCCTGCATCTGATTGCGTCACCAACTCCTCAGCCGTGGAGAAGTTTGTCCCCAGCAGAGTTGCCATCGTGTTTGCCATGAAATATAAAAGGACAGAACAATTATCGGAGGACTGGACTTTTACTTCACAATACAAACTCGCTTGTACAAAGAAAGCCTAGGGACGAAAACCTAGGTACAGCAATCTAAGTACAATTGTTTATTTTAGATTATGGGGGGTGACAATAGAGGCTCGGAAAAGCGACGACCGCTCTGCCTCACTCCTTGGACGACCGGGTGTAGCTTTTTTAGCTCTGTGGAAGAACTGCTTGGCGTTGATGAAGAAATGCTCTCTCTTCAGGCTCTCAGGCTCTCTATATCTTTATGTGTGTCTGTCTTTTTCTGCATATATGTCTCTCCGTATGTCTCTCCGTGTGTATCTCTGCAAGGGAATGGCACCCTGTTATTTATAAGAGTGGGGGACCTCATTAAGGTTTATAATGATTCCCCATTCTTGAAAGTCGGCGGCTAAGGATCATTAAATCTGGGCCGTTCATCGAGATTTGAGCAATAAACGTGATTGCATCAAATCTTTTGTGGGTAATTAATGCTGATTGACATAAATCCTCCTGATTTGTCATGCCAACCTCGGATTTCTTGACACGTGTCATCAATTTGCTTATTTGTAAATGATCTTATTTGATCCCAATATTTCATTGGGATTTGTTGAGAGATTTCGATCAATCTGATGCCACGTGCCCCGCTATCATGCCACGTGTCGAGCCATTGCAGAAATCTATACTGCAGGGAGGTTACTCCTCATTAGGCTGCATAAGGCTGGCCACATGTCCAAGTTGCTTGAGAGTGGCCCCCCAGAACATTTGGATCGCATTGTATGATTTGAGCCGCATGAGTGTGGATGACCGCATGATTGAACCGCATGGAGCTAGTCCTCGTGAGCCGCATAGGAATGGTCTTCGTGAGCCACATGGAGCTAGTCTTCGTGAGCTGCATGGGGGTAGTCTTCGTGAGCCGCATGGGGATGGTCTTCGTGAGCAGCATGGAGCTAGTCTTCGTGAGCCGCATGGGGCTGGTCTTCGTGAGCTGCATGGGAGAGTCTCTGCTTGGGCCGCATACAACTGTCCATGTGTCAAGGCCGCATGACAGTTTCTGAATCTCGAGAGATTGTGTCAGAGATTTTCTTCGCTTCCCAAGGAGTCCGTTATTATGAGGGAGTCACAATGATATCTTCGTGTCAGAACTGTCACTTCGTCAAAGTTGTCAGCCGTCAAGGCATTTAATACAAAACGAGAGAGCTGTTTATAGGCCACGTGGCTCCTCTTTGAGCCGCGTAGGACTTGTTTGAGCCGCATAGACACTCGAGCCATATGGATACTTGAGCCGCATGAACTCTCTGAGCCGCATGGGGCTCTCTGGCCGCATGGACCTTTGTTTATTCTTTTCCATGCTTCTACAGCTTCCTCAAGCATCACGTAATTTATCGCTTTGGACTGCCCCGAAGGATCATCCATGATAATGGTCCGTAGTTCGCTAGCCACGCCTTTTATCGGTTCTGCGACAAACACCGAATCTAGAATATTGCTTCAACACCATATAACCCAGCGGCTAATGGTCTGGCTGAAGCATTCAACAAAACAATCATCAAGCTGCTCAAGAAGTTCGTGTCTTCTAACAAACGCGACTGGAATGAGAAGCTCGGCGAATGCTTATGGGCGTACCGCACTACGGTATGGACGACCACTGGGAACACGCCATTCTCCTTGGTATACGGGAGTGAGGCAGTTCTCCCCTTGGAGACCCAAATCCCCTCACTCCGCGTCGCCCTCACCTACCGGTTGACAACAGATGATAATCACCATCGACGACTACAAGAGTTAGAGGCCCTAGATGAGAAACGCCTGTTAGTTCAACAACGAATTGAGCTGTATCAAGCCCGAATCTCCGGAGCTTTCAACAAGAAGGTTAAAATCAGAACATTTCAAGTAGGCGATCTTGTTTTGGCAATTCGGAGGCCGATGGTTATGACTCACAAAACCGTCGACAAATTCCAGCCAAAGTGGAAAAGCCCATTCATCATCGAGGCCGTATTCTGAAGAACAGATGGCAACTCTAGAGGGAGGTGAATAGAGTTTATAACGATAATAACTAATTAAAAATTAAACTCTTTCACAAGCTGAAAGTAATCAGAGTAAATACGGAAATAAATAAGGAACAAAAAAGCATACGCAAACACAGCCGATTTTTAACCTGGTTTCCCGCGTGGAGGACTAGTCCAGGCCTGAGAACTCTAGCTCAGGATTAAATCCACTATTTATGAAATAGTAGTTACACCCCGTGCCTTTTCTTCAGAAGAGCACGTCAACTTCTTACAAAGATCGCAGTGGCGATGCTTAGAATTTTCCAAGCGACTTCTTGAACTCTTGCACAAACTCCTGACTGAAAAGTACTGAGCACTTGAGGCTTAGGGAGCTTGTGGCTAGTAGATAAAGAAGGGTACGGCTTGTATGGAGCTTTAGAGAGAAGAGAAGAGAAGATTGGATGAATGAAAATGAGAGAATTCATGGCCTATTTATAGGATATCAGGTAGGCAGAATTCGGCCTGAATTCTGGTCGAAATTTTTAAAAATTTGGCCGTTTGACAACTTGTAACCAGCCAACCCTAAAAATTAGGGTGCTAATTTTTAGGATGCAGACTTCGGCCTGAACTCTGTGTGGAGGCAGAGTTCGGCCCGAAAGTTCGGGCCGAACTCTGCGTGGAGGCAGAGTTCGGCCCGAACTCTGTCTCTAGAGCACAGAATGGGTCATGGGTCCAGTTGGCTTATTTGGATATGTGTGGAGCTATAAGATTTTAGGTATGGTTATAGGCTAAGTCTCAGATGCTCAGTACAGCTCAGTTTACATAAGTCTAGACTCAATAAAATTGTAAAAATACAGACTCAAAATAACTTGCATTGCAAATCCGAGCTGTCGTCTGACTTGTACTGGATGTAGTCTTCATGTGTCGTATTGAATTATCACAAGTATCATGTAGGCAATTCTATCAATATTTGGTTGACTGTAATTTTGTGTCAACAATCTCCTCCATATTGATAATTAATAAAATGATAGTTGTATATTCGATATTCATACCTGGATACATTATAGAGAAATGGCATAGCTCCCCCGTAATCAGTGCCGAGCTAGCAATAGCTCCCCCGTAAACATTGCTTTGAGCTAGCAATAGCTCCCCAGTAAACATTGCTTTGAATCCCGTTGTCCTGATAAAAATATTCTCCCCAAAGCACAGATACAGACACAAAAAGAATATAGAATATACCAAACTTTCTCCCCCTTTCGGCATTTAAGAAATTAACCATAAACAAATAAGAACTGGCAAGCACACCAAAAGGTAATAGATGAAACTGCATAAATACTGATAAAACTACTTAATGTCTCAAAAGTCACATATAATAATAAGTCTAATACAACCAAAGTGCATAAAAGCAACTAAAATCCAAAGTGCATAAAAACATAAGCTATGATCCTCAGTAGCAGCAGTAAGTAGAAGTCCATATCCATCATCGAGCTCGTGAAGGCCCAGCGTCGTCGGATGGATCAGTGAATGAACGACGAGGGTCCACGAAGGCCGCATCCAGATCCAAGTAGCGAATAACCCAAGGGTCATCGATACGATACCCTTCACGACCAGGGTCCCGCTCTATAGGGATAGGCATGGAAGGATGGTGAGACATAGAGTACCGAATATCGTGCATTAAGTTGCTGATGGCACTCATCTGCAGGGTGGTCCGGTAATCCATCCGAGTCCAGCGATCATCCTCTAAGGTGAAACGATCACGGAGCATAGTCTGGAGAGACTCGAGAGTGGCAGGAGGAGGAGGAGGATCCTGTCCCAGAGGAGAGGCATCTGGCTCATCGTCAGAGTGCTCGGACACAATAGGTGAGCCAACTTTTGCCTGAAGTCTCCGTGCCTTAGAGAGGAAGGCAAGGGCAGGTAAGAACTGGCACTCATCAAGAGGTATACGAAACGCACGAAAGACCATAGGAAGATACAAAGCATAAACTAAGGATCTTGGTTTCTTCCTAGAATTAATCATCCAGTCCATCATGGTACACGGAAGATTAAATGGTACATGAAAGTGGAGGTAATATAAGGCCGAGATTTCAAAGTAGGTGACTTCATCGGTGGATCCCGCTTTGGGTAGAATAGTGTTAAAGATAATCCGATGAAGTTCATAAAAATAGGGATAGAGATACTTGGCCAAAAGCTTGCGTAGATGTGTGTTAGGGGTACACAAGTCGTCCTTGAAGCTTTCAAGTGAAGATCCATCGGGAAATTGAAACGATCGAGCTTCAACAAGCTTTTCCCATGAGTTTGGCTCTTGGAGTTCAAGGTGTTCGGCCAAATCAAAATCATCAAACGAGATGTCAATGCCCGCAACCCGTGAGTAAATATGTGTATCATCATGAGTTAGGTTGTAGTAGAACATTTGAATAGCATTACGATATATGACCGAGTTGGTTGTGACAAGTTCGTCAAGGCAATAATCATGAAAAAGTGAATCATATTGAGAGAAAATAGTAAAATTGATAGGATGACCAGCAAACACCGGACGTGTCCAAAAATCACTAAACCAGTCATTTGACGCGTCAAGTGATACAAATATTCGGTCGTCAAATATGTTTGGGTCAAGTGGACGAGGCGGGTTGAACAACGGGTGGATAGGTGGTTGTTGTTCAACGGGCGGTTCAACATGAGGAGGAGCATTCGAAGAGGACGCTCCCTCGGTTCAAAGTCTCTTCCCGCGATTGAACAATCGTGGAGCCATGAAAAATAATAAAGACAATAGAGAAAATTGAGATGGAGAGAAGTGTTGAGATATACCTCAATATGATGAAGAACAATGAAGGAGAATGGTGAGGGAAGCCTTCTCCTTGAGTTTGGAGAATAGATAAGCTCTATGGAGGAAGAACTAGGGTTAGGGTTTGAGAAAAATATGTTTGGAGAAGTGGAAAAGGTGGCAATGGAGGAGAAGGAAGAGGAGAGCCCGAATATATGTGAAAGGGTTCCAATGGTCGGAACAAATATGGGATATTGGATCAACTTATGATTAGCGGCTGAGGCTGCTCCCAGTTCTGGAACAGTCAGGCCGAATTCGGCCCGAACTCTGTATAAGGCAGAGTTCGGCCCGAACTCTGTATAAGGCAGAGTTCGGCTCGAATTCCGGATCCTGGAAACAGAATAGAAATCATGCTGAAAAAAATGATTAAGTTGAAAAATGATTAAGTGAGAGAGACCAAAAGAAAAGTACATATACAAGATTGAGAAAAAAATCTAAGTTGAAAAATTCCAGAAAGTTGATTTCGAAGCAAAGTGAAGTTGGAAAATCTGCATTTCAACATGTGATAAATAAAAATGAACCATGTAATAAACAAAGAATTATGCCATAATTCAATATTTTGATGTTACCATGGGTTAGCTGCAGTGGCCGGATCCCAGCTAGCGGTAGTCCTAAGGACTAGTGTACCGTATCGCTTAGGCTTTTAAGCCTTGTTGTCAGAAGGGCCCTTTCGACTTGTTCCCATAGTAATTTCATCATAAAAGAATCAAGACATACTCGATATTTACGCAGGTTTATTTTAATTAATAACAGCTTCGTCCAAAATTCCAAGTTTACGACAAAGAAAATTGAAGCGCTCTTCAGATAATAGTTTTGTAAAGAAATCTGCTAGCTGATTATCAGTGTCAATAAATTATAAATTAATAGTGCCATTTAGCTGATGATCACGCAAAAAGTGGTGACATATTTCTATTTGTTTCGTACGTAAGTGACATATGGGGTTCTTAGTGAGATTTATAGCACTAGTGTCACAAAAGATTAGAATGTGCATAAAAGATAAGTTGTAGTCTTCAAGGGTTTGCTTCATCCATAGAATTTGTGCACAACAACGTCCAGCTGCGATGTACTCAGCTTTTGTTGTGGATAGTACGACAGAATTTTGATTCTTGCTAAACCAAGAGACTAAAGCCTTTCCTAATAAATGACACGTACCGCTCGTACTTTTACGGTCGACCTTGCATTCGGCGAAATCAGCATCAGAGTAACCGATGAGGTCAAATGATGTTCACTTGGGATACCATAGGCCCACTGTAACCATACCCTTAAGGTATCGAAAGATACGCTTAACAGCAGTCATGTGTGATTCCTTAGGATTTTTTTGATATCTAGCACACAGGCAAACGCTAAACATAATATCAGGGCGACTAGCAGTTCAATAGAATAGACTGCCTATCATACCTCGATACTTACGTCGATCCACGGGTTTGCCGCTTTCATCTGGTTCTAGTTTAGTTGAAGTAGCCATTGGAGTGCTGATTGGTTTGACGTTGTCAAGGTCAAATTTCTTCAGCATGTCCTTTGTATAATTTGACTGACAGATGAATGTCCCATTTGACATTTGTTTGACTTGCAGTCCAAGAAAGTAGTTGAGCTCCCCCATCATGCTCGTTCCAAACTTGGTCTGTATACACTTGGCAAAATCTTGATAAAGGGTTTCATCAGTAGAACCAAATATAATATCATCTACGTATATTTACACTAAGAGAATAGTGTCTTTGAAAGATTTTATGAAAAGTGTAGTGTCAATTTTTCCTTTTGAAAAACCTTTCTCAAGCAAGAAATTGCTTAGCCGTTCATACCAAGCTCTAGGGGCTTGTTTGAGGCCATATAGCGCTTTCTTTAGCTTGAAAACATGGTCGAGAAATTTGTAATTTTCAAAACCACGGGGTTGTTTTACATAAACTTCCTCCTTAATAAATTCATTCAAGAAAGCACTTTTAACATCCATTTGAAATATTTTGAAATTTTGAAAATTTGCAAATGCACAAAACATCCGAATGGATTCTAATCTCGCAACAGGAGCATACGTCTCATCGTAGTTGATACATTCCTCTTGGTTATATCCTTTTCCTACTAGACGAGCTTTGTTGCGTGTAACTGCACCATCTTCATTTACTTTGTTTCTAAAAACCCATTTAGTACCAATAATTGAGTGATTTGCCGGTCTAGGAACGAGTTCCCATACTTGGCTTCTCTCGAATTGGTTGAGTTCTTCTTGCATAGCAGAAATCCAAAATTCATCATTAAAAGCTTCTAAAATATTTTTCGGCTCAATTTGTGAAATAAAGGCAGTGCTAGCAATGGAGTCTCTTAATGATGATCTAGTAGTTACTCCACGTGAAACCTCACCTATTACCAAATTTTCTGGATGTGACGGCTTGAAAGAGAATTTCTTTGGCAAGCCCTCCAGAGAATTGGTTTCGATGGTGGTATTCATTGGAGTAGAAGTTGATGGCTCAACATCATCATCAAGAGTAGCTGATGTACTGTTATCTTCATCAAAAGTCACATTGATAGACTCTTCCACAATTAACGAGCATTTGCTAAACACTCTATATCCCTTGCTCTTGGCAGCATAGCCAAGGAAAATACCATCGTCAGCTTTGGCATCAAATTTGCCTAAGTTGTCTTTGGTGTTAAGGATAAAACATCTACAACCAAAAACTCTAAAATAAGAAACATTTGGAGTTCTTCCAAACCAAAGCTCATAGGGTGTTTTCTTCGTAATAGGACGAATAAGCACCCTATTTAAAATGTGGCATGCTGTACTGACAGATTCAGCCCAAAAGTATTTCAAAATTGAAAACTTATTCAACATGACTCTAGCCATATCGCCAAGAGTCCTATTCTTCCGCTCCACAACACCATTTTGTTGAGGAGTTCTTGGACATGAAAACTCATGATCAAAACCATTAGAATCACAAAACTTTTTAAAATCAATATTTTTCGAATTCGCCTCCATGATCACTTCGGATTCGAGTAATCATGTAGCCTTTTTCGTTTTGAACTTTCTTAACAAAAATCTTGAAAACCGAAATAGCATCACTTTTATTTGTAAGAAAGAAAACACATGTAAATCTAGAAAAATCATCAACTATAACAAAAGCGTAGAGTTTCCACCAAGACTGGCTACTCTACTAGGGCCAAATAAATCCATATGAAGAAGTTGCAAGGGTCTAGTAGTACTTACAGAGTTTATGGAATGAAATGAGGACTTAGTTGCCTTATTCAATTCACATTCGGCATATACCGTGTCCTTTTTGAATGTGATGTCGGGCAAGCCTCTAACTAGCTTCTTAGTCGATAGCCTGGATATAGTACCCATGTTGGCATGACCAAGACGCTGGTGCCACAGTAATCTTTCATCCTTATAAGAATATAGGCATCTACCTGCATTGTTAGTATCTCTAGACAGATAGAAAATATAAATATTATCCTCTCTTACCCCTTCAAAAGTAATGTCTCCCGTTGACCTATCATAAATAAAGCATTTATTTTATCCAAAGTTAATGTCATATCCATGGTCATGAAGATGACTAATGCTGAGCAAATTATGCTTTAACTCGGTCACTAGGCAGACATCCTTTATTACGAGAGAGGGAGGATGACCAATAATACCATTACCTATAATATACCCTTTTAGGTTGTTATCGAAGGATACATATCCTTCTCTCTTCATCGATAGTGATGTGAAAAGATTTGTGTCTCCTGTCATATGCCGCGAGCATTCACTATCGAGAATCCACTTACTCTTAGTTGAGGAGGGAAGGTCCACCTACATCAAAAGTAGATGTGACCTTTGGTACACAAGTTCTTGAAGGTCCTAAAAAGTTAGTTTTCGGAAACCATGTATATATCTTTCTATCTACTAATCTTCTAATTCTACATTGTGGTGAAATGTGTCCATGTAATCCACAATAAGTACATATAGCATTCCTATTTATGTTAGGAGCATGCATATAATGTCTATGAGTAGAGTGATGTGGAGTAGCATGATGATATGTAGAGTTAGCATGGTGGTGATGTCTATATGGAATAGCATGGTGATGATGTCTATATGTAGAGTGATGGTGATTTTGTACAACATAGTGATGATTGTATCTATGTGTATCTTGATGATTCTGTGACATATGAGAACTGTTTCTACGTGCATGTGGTTTGTGTGCTTTATGAAAGTATGTGTATATGTAAGCATGATTACGTGCTGCAGGTGGATGACGTGGTTGACTAGTATGAGTAGTGTCATGCTTTGTGTGTGTGTCTCTTATGATTGGGTTTGAGGTTGAGCAACCAGTTTTCCCAATTTAGTCTCTAATTTCTTAGAGGCAGCCTACAGTTCAGTAACCTTAGCATTCAAACCACATATCTTAGTAATAAAAATCTTGTGTCTACTCTTTTCTTCAGCAAGCTCCGTATTGAGTGCTGTAATTTCTTGTGTTTATTGTTCAATGCGTGCTTCGGCATCATGTAGGCTTATTTTAAGCTTAGATACCTCATTTGTGACTTCCGTGGGTGAAGTGTCTCTAATGTTATCAAGAAGTAGAGAAAGTCTTTGAATTTTGACTTCATGACTTTTGATCTTTTCCTTGGCATGTTTATATTTACCAATGACCTTTTTGTGATCATCAAGTAAATCGGTGAAAGCATCGCCAAGTTTATCAAAAGTGAAATCATCAAGAGTTTCATTTGCTACCTTGTCGGACGTTGCCATTAGGCACACGTTTGCAGCATCTTGAGGAGAGTCCTTTTCTACCTCGGAGTCACTAACTTCGCTTTCATACCAAATGCTTGTGTTGGCTTATTTCTTTGAGGAAGCCTTCTTGTATGGTTTCTCATAGCTGTTGTTCTTCTTTAAGAATGGACAATCTTTTCGGACGTGTCCCGTCTTCTTGCAACCATAGCATGTTGGCTCTTCTTCATCATCTTCTTGTGGTTCCTTCTTTCTTCGGTTGAAGCGAATGAATTCCTTGAAGTTGCGGACGAGGAGAGCTTGATCATCACCTTCCGAGTTGTCGTCATCCGTCTCTTCGGAGTCAGTCCTTCGTCGGTGAGCTTTAAGGGTGATCTCCTTAGCCTTAGGAGCAGGCTCTTCAAAGTCCTTGAGGTCAAGCTCATGAGTCATCAGCTTTTCCATCAAGGTCTCCATGGATATAATTATGAGATCATTTCCTTCTATGATGGCTGTCACCTTAGGATTCCAAATCTTTGGTAGCCCCCTAAGTAGCTTGCGAATCTTCTCGTGATTTGTATATTGTTCGCCGAGCAAAGATAGGGGATTGATGATGTCGAGGAATCTTGTGAACATTTGCGTGATCGTCTCATTTAGCTTCATCTTGAAAGCCTCATATTCTTGAGTGAGACGGCTTATCTTTGATTCCTTGACTTGGGTGGTTCCTTCATGCGTCCCTTCTAGAAGTCTCCATACTTCGTGAGAGGTGGTGCATGTTGAGACCCTGTTGAATTCATTCCTGTCTATAGCACAGAATAAAGCATTAATAGCTCTTGTGTCGAGACTTGCATGTTTCTTCTTCTCGTCAGAATATTTGTTATATGGTTTTTCAACGAGATCACCATTGACAACTATCCTGGCAGGCTTTTTGTAACCATCGGTAACGATGGTCCACAGGTCAAAGTCTAGCGACTTGAGATAAAAGCTCATCCTTATTTTCCAATAGGTGTAGTTAGTTCCATCAAATAGGGGAGGCCTATGAGTGGACTGCCCTTCACCATGATTGGAAATCAAAGATTGTATGGTTGCTATGGATCAGCTCTAGGATTTAGTCCTTGTTGAGAGAACAGAGCTCCGATACCAATTGAAGAACAGATGGCAACTCTAGAGGGGGTGAATAGAGTTTATAACGATAATAATCAATTAAAAATTAAACTCTTTCTCAAGCTGAAAGTAATCAGAGTAAATGCAAAAATAAATAAGGAGCAAGAAAGCATACGCAAACACAGCCGATTTTTAACCTGGTTTTCCTCGTGGAGGACTAGTCCAGGCCTGAGAACTCTAGCTCAGGATTGAATCTACTATTTGTGAAATAGTAGTTACACCCCATGCCTTTTCTTCAGAAGAGCACGTCAACTTCTTACAAAGATCGCAGTGGCGATGCTTGGAATTTTTCAAGCAACTTCTTGAACTCTTGCACAAACTCCTGACTGAAAAGTACTGAGCACTTGAGGCTTAGGGAGCTTATGGCTAGTAGATGAAGAAGGGTATTGCTTATATGGAGCTTTAGAGAGAAGAGAAGAGAAGATTGGATGAATGAAAATGAGAGAATTCATGGCCTATTTATAGGATATCAGGTAGGCAGAATTCGGCCAGAATTCTGGTTGGAATTTTCAAAAATTTGGCCGTTGGACAACTTATAACCAGCCAACCCTAAAAATTAGGGTGCTGAATTTTAGGAGGCAGAGTTCGGCCCGAACTCTGTGTGGAGGCAGAGTTCGGCCCGAACTCTGTCTCCAGAGCACAGAATGGGTCATGGGTCCAATTGGCTTATTTGGATATGTGCGGAGCTATAGGATTTTGGGTATGGTTATAGGCTAAGTCTCAGATGCTCAGTACAACTCAGTTTACATAAGTCTAGACTCAATAAAATTGTAAAAATACAGACTCAAAATAACTTGCATTGCAAATCCGAGCTGTCGTCTGACTTATACTGGATGTAGTCTTCATGTGTCGTATTGAATTATCACAAGTATTATGTAGTCAATTCTATCAATATTTGGTTGACTGTGATTTTGTGTCAACATATACTCCAATGGTGCTTACCGTCTCGCAAAACAAAACGGAGATTTGCTCATGTTGCCCATCAACGGCAAGTTCCTAAAGAAGTATTATGTCTGAAACGACATACCAAAATATCTCAGGCTGTCGAGTTATGTACCTTCTAGTACCACTGAACCCACAGTCTGCCTCCAAAATATCTCAGACTGTTGAGTTATGTACCCTCCGGTACCACTGAACCCACAGTCTGCCTCTAAAATATCTCTGATTGTTGAGTTATGTACCGTCCGGTACCGCTGAACCCACAGTCTGCCACCAAAATATCTCAGATTGTTGAGTTATGTACCCTCCGGTACCACTGAACTCACACTCGACATCCAAACACCAAAGATTATCTGTCACTACCACTTTTCTAGCTTGGGGGTATTTTGGTCATTTTTGAAATTTTGTGAATTATTTGGAATTATTATTTATTGTTTTGACTTATTATAATTAATATGATTTTTAGTGATTTTTAGTGATTTTTGGTAGAATTGATTTTGGCCCTATGGTTGACTTTGACTAGTGTTGACTAGAAGACTAACCTAGGTTAAGACCACTTGGTTAGGTTAAGTAAACTTGGGTTGACCTAATTTAATGAGGTTTAAGTCATTGGAACTTGTTTGGAGAGATTTGGAATTGATTTGACTAATATGGCTTATGACTTCATAAGTCATGACTAATGACTTAGGCTTAATAGCCCATAGGCCCACACCATGAACCAACCCTAACCCTAGTCAGCCCATGGCAGCCACTATTGACCCTTTCCCATTCTATTTAATGCCCCTCAAAGTTAGGGCTAGCCTCCATTAGGTTTTCTTGCCAAGTTTTAGAAAGAGGTATTTCTCCATCTTCCATAAATCCTAATAAATCTATTTTAATTCCTTTTTAACCCAAACAAATTGCATTGAGTCCTAAATTTCCTCTACTTGCTGTTGGTAATAACTATTCTCAGATTTGGAGAGCATTGGAGGAGTTTGGCCATCAAGAGGAGCACCTCTTTGTGGAGCTTTTTGAAGCTTTTGATACTCTTAGATAACTCTCTATCCACACCATAGAATCCTGAGATTTTTGCATCATTAGGGAGCCCTAGACCTAACCTAACGGTAGGAATAGGAAACCCTAAGAATTCGTGTCCTTTCGTGTCCAAACTGGACACTTATCAGTGCCTAGCTTTATGTGTTCGACGAAATGCCTGTGAGAATAAAATGTTTTTAATTTCAAAAACAAATTGAAAAGAAAATTAGGTCTTGTATTATAGATCAGGAATCCTGAGGACTGAGTCAAAGTTTTGGTGTCCTCGTGTACAAAACGGACACGCACATACACGTACAGACACGGTGGCAGTGCCCTGCTACCACGCGTGTAGTACTCACTGCACAGGCCATTAGGAACTACCAAATTTGGTGTGGGACTCGGGGCAGTGACTGACAAGTCACTCCCTAAGTTTTAGGACACCTAGTGTCGTATCGGACACGGATTTTGGCACGCACTGATATTGAACTGTATTATGCGCACGAATTTTTCCCACTGATACGGTCTTTGCGTCGGACACTGACACACTTTGGGCTCGATGAAGAGTATTGAACCTCTAGCCTGAGACCTCAGCTACCTATGGACACGTGCATGGGACCCCATGTGCTTTGTGTCGTGACCTAGGTCGATCGACACGACTGCACGAGCCTGTGCACAAACTGTGCACTGAGCAGTGTACTCGTGTGTGTTCGAGTGTGCTGGACACTTCGTGTCCACTCTAGTGGACACGAGTGATACCCCTTAGACCCAGGACACATGGGTATCACACTGGTACACCTGTTTGTGAAATTAAATGGTTGATTTGAGTTTCGAATGGAAAACATTTCGTGTATCAGTGCTTAAATCAATTGGTTTACTTTATAAAACTGTCAAGGGGTTTAAGAACCCATTTCCCTGAGATTCATTGTTAAAATTAGTTTAGAAACTATATTGTATATGTATGTATATCTGTTTGTTGAATCCTGTGGTTTGTTTTTGGTTTAGAATGGGAAACAGTTCAGGTATCAGTCGAAATTCAGTTTATATACATGTTAGTTCAGTTGAGTTTTAAAACTGAAATAAGATTCAATGATTTAAATATTAAATAAGATGCACATGTGGATGTTTGGATTGATTACTGTAAATCAATAAACTGAGAATTCATGAGAAACATTCCCATTGCACTGTTTGAATAAAACTGGGAAAAAAACTGAGATTGAATGGTTAACACTGAATGTGAGACTAATGTTAGTTTAGAGTTAACTGGAAATAGTGTGTAACCTGAGATTACTGTATAACATGTCCTTGAATTACAATGTAATGAAATCTTGAGTACCACATATAAGGGTTCACACATTCCTGTCTTATTTTCCTGCCACACTGTATACAGAACACACACATTGTATACATATTCCTGCACTGTATATACATATACATTCCTGTGTTCTTCTAACCTGAGATTTAGTGTAGGTTAAATGCTTTGTTTCCCTTTTCCCTTTTAACTGAGTTCATGAGATGTTTAAGTTGATAATAGTTTGGTTTTAACTGAAGTGAATTTGATTCACTGTTATACAAAACTGAGATATTGTGTAAAAACCTGAGAACTGAAATTCAATGAAATAGAAAACCTGAGACTGAATTGTGTGAACTGATAAATTGATTCACTGAAATAAGACAAACTGTTACACACAAACCTGGGAATTTATTTCCTAATATGCTAACTAATGATAGGGACTTTAGGCTCACATGGTATGGCATGTATACACACCATTTCACTGAAATTTCACATTGAACTTAATGACACACTCTCACATCTCACAAATTTCCACACACACACATTGCCACCCTTGTATCACCCACACATGTGACACACACATACACATTCACTTCTCAAATTTCCTTCTTCCCTTTTCAATATATAATTGTATATGTATGTTTACATGTATCTAGTTTCCTACATAGCTATATTATATTGAATGTGTATGATTCCTATATGTAAAATATAGTGTATAGATATTACTTTGGGTATTGTACTAGTAGGCTTGTATTGGTATGGTGTATAGGCATAGAGTTATAGTTTGACTTAGAGTTGACCAAACCTTAGAGTTGACCTAGTTTGACTAAATGTTGACTTTGGTTGACCCAGAGTTGACCAAGTTTGACTTTGACCTAGAATGACCAAAAAATCATGTAGATCGTATTACAAACTTCTTTTACCTTATCTTAAACACATTGTGACCTGTCTTGCTCTAAAATAGGACTCATCTACTCTGCCAGGACATCTACACTTACCAGATACTCAAGATATTAGGCGAGTACATTCTCTGACCGTTTTATACTTGCTATAACTTATATTCCTGCTCTAGATTTACTTTACTTGTATGCTGTCACGTTGGTAACACGGATTGGTACTATATGGATCCCTTCGTGAGATGTTATCCCCCTCAGGAGCATCAGGTACTTCATGTCTGTGCGTTTCACTTACATCATGTATTATCATGCTTCACTATTCATGCTCGCTCTGTATTTATGTACTCTCATGTTCGCAGAGTCCCCCATGAATCAATTTTACGTGTGCTCTCATCACGGAGACAGTGAAATCTTGAACCTTAACGTAACATGTCTGGATCCTTGTGTATTGGTTGGGGCTGGGGGAGTAGAAATAGCATGTGAATAATTCCAAATAATATAATCTTGAACCTCCTCTCATGAATCACCTCTACCTGTTCACATGTCTAGCTTGTACTCTGATTCACTAGTCACTGATAGTTCTCTACCTATAGTAGATATTTTATTATAGTTATCTCTTTTACTTCATGTACTTTCTTTTAGTTATTCATATATCGTACTCTATTGCATGTTTATTATCTTCTTACATGATATGAACTGCGTGAGATATATTGTGCTCGCTCCTGTCCTGACTGGACCTGTTGAAAATATTACAGAGGACGAGGAGGAGGTTGGTGTGGATACCTATTACGGTGCTACCTTAGATGAGTGCCTGGACATGGACCAGCAGCAGGTCCCACTAGCTGTGGATGACACACCCTTAGACTAGGATGTTTTATTTATAGTATTCTATGGATGATTGTACTTATTGATACTTGGGATCTGGGATTTTGTATTATCTTAGACACTTAGACTCTTTGATGTACTTGAGTTTTCTATTTTCTTTTCAGATGTTCTTTTATCTATCTATCTGCTATCTTATCATCTGTCTTAGTTGTGATTGAGTTACTTCTGCTATATCACCCCCATTCGGGGAGTATGAACTGTTCAAGTTTTATATTGTTAGATATTGTGACCTAGGACAGCGTTCCATCGCCTACACTGCGGCGTAGGCTAGACGTACCCACGTCTCGTGCCCTAACTCTAGGGTGCGGGTCATGACACGTTTTTAGTGGTAGCCCATGCAGGTCTAGATTAGACGTGTGGTGGTAATCGAATTAGAGTATCACTATAGCCTGCAGTAGAAAATAGGACATTAATTTTAAGGTACTCGATCATATTAGGAAAAATTCTTTTATTGCCATCTAAATCCTTATTTTCAGCTGATCCTTTGAATTTTAATTGTCCGCCTTTGTTATATCGCTTCTTTCTCAGAAATTGATACTCTTGTTTGTCTATCTTCAGGATGGTAGAGACTTGATCGCAGTGTACCATTCATGAGGATGCTATGGAGGGGGCTGCTACCTCCCAGCCAGTACAGCGGGGCCAGGGGACTGCAGCTCCTGCCACCTCTGTTCGTATTGAGACCCCGACAGCAGCAGCAGGGGGTATGTTTCCACCGGCTCGGAGGCAGGACCCAGTCATCCCAGAGGATCCCTTCCAGCAGCCACCTGCAGGGACAGTGGACGCAGTACAGCTGCTAGCCTTCTTTCGACAGTACATGGAGGGTCAGCAGACCCAGCAGCAGAGGCACACGGCAGAGCTCAGCAGAGGCATTGAGCTGGCAGTGACAGCAGTAGAGAGAGTCGTGGCTCAGCCAGCAGCAGTCCAGCAGCCGTACCAGCCACGGGAAAAGGGCATCCAGGACTTCCAGAAGATGCACCCGAGAGACTTCCGAGGGACAGAGGGGATCCTATATGCCGATGAGTGGATCGAGCATATGGAGGAGGTCTTCAGGCAGCCTGAGATTCCGACGAGGCTCCAGATAGAGGCAGCAGCCAGTATGATGCTGGATCTGGCCCGTACATGGTACCAGATCGACCCAAGGGTTGGCACAGCAGGGCAGACTTGGGCAGCATTCAAGAAGCTATTCAAGGAGAAGTTCTTTCCAGACGCAGCACTGGGAGCCCTCGAGACCCAGTTTGAGGCCCTGGTTTAGGGGAGCCAGTCCGTGGAGGAGTACGCAGGAGATTTCTGCCGCCTGAGCAGATTTATGGAGGACCTGTCGGAGACAACGAAGGCCCGAAGGTTCCGGAAGGGCTTGGTAAAGGAGGTCAAGTCCTACACCAAGAACGCCCGCAGTGCTACATTTAAGGAGATCCTGGTGGACGCACTAGCTGCAGAGGATGATCTTGAGCTTAGGCTCAAGAAGGGGCGAGAATCTCAGGGAAACAGCAGTAGCAGAGGACCGGCCAAGAGGCCGCACTTTCAGCAGCAGTACCACCAGCAGCAGAGGTTTCAGCCGCAGCAGTTTCAGCAGCTGAGGCATCAGCCAGTGCAGCATCAGCAGCAGAGGGTGCAGCAGCAGGCTCAGAGACAGCAGTCCACCAGTTGTCCCTACTGTAAGAAGCCAGGGCATGGGTGGACTGAGTGCAGGAGGAGACTGGGGAAGTATCTTCTTTGCGGATCGTCAGAGCATCAGATGAAGGACTGTTTCCTCTCTACAGGCAGAGCAGCTCATGGAGCCGGAGCCAAGGCTCCAGTAGTCCAGCCGAGGGGACCAGCCCTACAGACACAACAGCAGAGGTTTGTCCAGCACCAGCAGCAGGCCAGGAGAGGCCAGCCGGGGCAAGCTTTCGCCATGGCAGCTTAGGATGCAGAGGCGATAGGCGAGCTGATCGCAGGTTCGGTTCTTTTTGACTCCAGTCCAGCTTTTGTATTATTCGATTCTGGTGCTTCGCATAGTTTCATATTAGTATCTTTTGCGATTAGACACGGTATCATAGCTGAATCATTGCCTAGGACTTACAAGATCACGACCGGGGGTGGCATTATCCTCGTATGTGACGTTTGTAAGGGTCGGAGAGTTATTTTGGGAGGCCGCGAGTTGGAGGTGAGCTTGCTCGTAAAGCCATTGCCGAACTACAATATAGTACTTGGCATGGATTGGTTGAGCAGGCACCACGCCAGCATTTATTGCAGAGGGGGTAGAGTTCTCTTCAGAGCACCGGGGGAGCCAGAGTTCGAGTACTCCAGACGTCAGGCGGAGCAGAGCGGCGAAGTTTTCTGTGGAGTCTCGGTTGAGGAGCAGACGATTCCACACCCCTTGATAGCAGAGTATGTGGATATTTTTCCGAATGAGTTGCCAGGATTGCCACCCGACAGAGACATAGAGTTCCCGATAGACTTGGTTCCAGGAGCGAAACCCATCTCTCAGCATGTCTATCGGGTAAACAACAGCGATCTGGTGGAGCTGAAGAAGCAAATAGATGAGCTGCAGGACAAGGGCTTCATCCGCTCGAGTTCGTCGCCATGGGGTGCACCAGTGTTGTTTGTGCCGAAGAAGGATGGGTCAGTACGGATGTGTATTGACTATAGGGCACTCAACAACCTCACGATCAAGAACAGATACCCACTGCCGCGGATCGACGATCTTTTTGACCAGTTGAGCGAAGCTCGAGTATTTTCCAAGATTGATCTGAGGTTGGGATATCACCAGGTGAAGGTGAAGAGGGAGGATATTCCCAAGACCGCTTTCAGGACGCGGTACGGGCAGTTTGAGTTTTTGGTTATGCCGTTTGGGCTAACCAATGCACCAGCAGTGTTTATGAACCTAATAAACAAGGTGTTCCACCAGTACTAGGACAAGTTTGGGGTGATGTTCATTGACGACATCTTGGTATATTTCAAGACTGAGGAGGAGCACGAGGAACATCTGTGGATAGTGCTAGAGACTCTCAGGAGGGAGCAGCTTTATGGAAAACTCTCCAAGTGTGAGTTTTTTTGGACCGGGTGGACTTTTTGGGGCTTGTGGTGACTGGAGATGGTATCTCAGTTGACCCCAAGAAGATTATAGCAGTTGAGGCATGGGCAGCACCGACTTCAGTTGCAGAGATCAGGAGTTTCCTGGGGCTGGCAGGATATTATCGGAGATTTGTACAGGATTTCTCCCGGGTTGCAGAGCCGTTGACGCGGTTGACCCGGAAGGATGCTGAGTATGTTTGGTCAGAGGAGTGTCAGACAGCTTTTGATAAGTTGAAGAAGCGGCTTATGACAGCTCCGATTCTGATATTGCCTTCAGGATTAGGTGGTTTCACTATTTATAGTGGCGCTTCAGGAAAGGGGCTGGGTTGCGTCTTGCAGCAGCATGGGAAGGTGATTGCCTATGCTTCCAGGCAGTTACGTCGCTATGAGAAGAACTACACTACCCACGACCTGGAGCTGGCAGCGGTGATTTTTGCTTTGAAGTTGTAGAAGCATTATCTGTATGGGGAGAGGGTAGAGATCTTTACAGATCACAAGAGCTTAAAGTATGTGTTCACTCAGCAGGAGTTGAATATGAGACAGCACAGATGGTTGGAGTTGATGAAGGACTTCGACATTGTACTGCAGTATCATCCATGGAAGGCCAACGTGGTTGCCGATGCCTTGAGTAGGTATCTGACAGCCATGTGTTTGACCATGGATCGGCATTTGCTTGCAGACTTGGAGAGCCTTGGGATTGAGGTGATCGTACCCGGAGTGCAGATGCAGATGTGGGGCATGCAGATTCAGTCGAACTTGGTGGAGAGGATCAAGTCGGCACAGTTTGAGGACGTTGCTCTGCGGTGTCCTCGAGAGCAGGTTCGAGTAGGATTGCTGGAGGGCGAGTTTTCTCTTGCAGATGATGGTGCCTTGAGGCACGGTTCAGATTATGTGTGCCCAGCGGAGAGCTCAGGGAGCAGGTTATACAGGAGGCCCACAGATCTCAGTACTCTATACACCCTGGTGCCAACAAGATGTACCGAGATCTGAGGGAGCATGTTTGGTGGTCCGGGATGAAGCGGGAGGTGGCTCGCTTCGTAGCTAGGTGCTTGATCTGTCAGCAGGTCAAGGCGGAGAGGCAGAGGCCCGATGGATTATTGCAGCCGCTGTCCATTCCTGAGTGGAAATGGGAGCATATCACTATGGACTTCGTATCTGGATTGCTGCGTACGCCAGGAGAAAAAGACGCGATTTGGGTCATCGTTGACAGGTTGACCAAATTGGCCCACTTCTTGCCATTCAAGGTGGGTACGTCTATAGAGAGGCTTGTAGAGATGTATATGCGACAGATAGTCAGGATTCACAGAGTTACGGTCAGCATCGTCTCTTATCAGGATAGTCGCTTTACTTCCCATTTCTAGAGGAGTCTGCAGACTAGCTTGGGCACTCAGCTTAAGTTTAGTACAGCATACCACCCCCAGACGGACGGACAGTCAGAGAGGACTATTCAGACACTTGAGGATATGCTACGGACATGCGTCTTAGACTTTGGAGGCTCCTGGGAGGATTATCTTCATTTGGTGGAGTTTGCTTACAACCACAGCTTCCAGGCCAGCATTGAGATGTCACCTTTCGAGGCTCTGTACGGACGTAGGTGCCGTACACCCTTATCTTGGGATGATGTTCGTGAGCGAGCTTTACTGGGGCCAGAGATGGTTGTTGACGCAGCCGAGAAGGTGAAGCTCATCAGGGACAGACTTTGCATGGCGCAGGATAGACTTCAGCACTGGGCCGACAGCCACCGGAGGCCCTTGGAGTTTGAGGTACAGATTAGAGTAGGATTAGTTTAGGTTTGATTGTTGTGTTTTAATAATCATATTTGTTTATTATAATTGATTGAGACCTTTCTTGTGATTAGGTCGGAGACCAGATTTTCTTGAGGATATCTCCGACTCGTGGTATGATACGTTTTGGTGGAGGTGGGAAGCTTAGCCCGCACTTCATCGGCCGTTTCGTTATCAGCGAGAGAGTCGACGACGTGGCCTACAGGCTAGACTTGCCACCTGCACTTGTGGGGGTCCACAACATATTTCATGTATCAAAGTTGAGACGGTACGTGGCTGACCCTAGCCATGTGCTCGATCATTCAGAGATTGAGGTTGGGCCTTCTTTCAGCTATCCAGAGCAGCCAGTGGAGATTCTGGATCGACGGGAGAAGCTTCTGCGGAACCAGGTGATACCTTTGGTACGCGTCGCATGGAGGCATCATTCTCTAGGAGAGTCTACCTGGGAGCGGGATGATGAGATGCGCGAGCGTTACCCATATCTTTTTGGGCCTTGAGGTATACTTTTCTATCCTTCTCTGCAGTTTAGTTTCGCCTTTAATTTCGAGGACAAAATTATTTTAAGGAGGGTAGATTTGTCACTACCACTTTTCTAGCTTGGGGATATTTTGGTCATTTTTGAAATTTTGTGAATTATTTGGAATTATTATTTATGGTTTGGACTTATTATAATTAATATGATTTTTAGTAATTTTTGGTAGAATTGATTTTGGCCCTATGGTTTACTTTGTCTAGTATTGACTAGAAGACTAACCTAGGTTAAGACTACTTGGTTAGGTTAAGTAAACTTGGGTTGACCTAATTTAGTGAGGTTTAAGTCATTGGAACTTGTTTGGAGAGATTTGGAGTTAATTTGACTAATATGGCTTATGACTTCATAAGTCATGACTAATGACTTAGGCTTAATAGCCCATAGGCCCACACCATGAACCAACACTAACCCTAATCATCCCATGGCAGCCACTATTGAGCCTTTCCCATCCTATTTAATGTCCCTCAAAGTTAGGGCTAGCCTCCATTAGGTTTTCTTGCCAAGTTTTAGAAAGAGGTATTTCTCCATCTTCCATAAATCCTAGTAAATCCATTTTAATTCCTTTTTAACCCAAACAAATTGCATTGAGTCCTAAATTTCCTCTACTTGCTGTTGGTAATAACTATTCTCAGATTTGGAGAGCATTGGAGGAGTTTGGCCATCAAGAGGAGCACCTCTTTGTGGAGATTTTTGAAGCTTTTGATACTCTTAGGTAACTCTCTATCCACACCATAGAATCCTAAGATTTTTGCATCATTAGGGAGCCCTAGACCTAACCTAACGGTAGGAATAGGAAACCCTAAGAATTTGTGTCCTTTCGTGTCCAAACGGGACACATATCAATGCCTAGCTTTATGTGTTCGACGAAATACCTGTGAGAATAAAATGTTTTTAATTTCAAAAACTAATTGAAAGGAAAATTAGGTCTTGTATTATAGATCAGGAATCCTGAGGACTGAGTCGAAGTTTTGGTGTCCTCGTGTCCAAAATGGACACGCACATACACGTGCAGATACGGTGGCAGTGCCCTGCTCCCACGCGTATAGTACTCACTGCACAGGCCATTAGGAACCATCAAATTTGGTGTGGGACTCGGGGCAGTGACTGACAAGTGACTCCCCAAGTTTCAGGACTCCTAGTGTCATGTCGGATACGAATTTTGGCACTTACTGATATTGAACTGTACTGTGCACACGAATTTTTCCCACTGATACGGTCTTCGCGTCGGACACTGACAAGCTTTGGGCTCGATACAGAGTGTTGAACCTCTAGCCTGAGACCTCAGCTACCTATGGACACGTGTACGAGACCCCACGTGCTTTGTGTCGTGACCTAGGTCGATCGATACAGCTGCACGAGCCTGTGCACAAACTGTGCACTGAGCAGTGTACTCGTGTGTGTTCGAGTGTGCTAGACACTTCGTGTCCACTCTAGTAGACACGAGTGATACCCCTTAGACCCAGGACACATGGGTATCACACTGGTACACCTATTTGTGAAATTAAATGTTTGATTTGAGTTTTGAATGGGAAATATTTCGTGTATCAGTGCATAAATCAATTGATTTACTTTATGAAACTGTCAAGGGGTTTAAGAACCCATTTCCCTGAGATTCAATGTTAAAATTAGTTTAGAAACTATATTGTATATGTATGCATGTCTGTTTGTTAAATCCTGTGGTTTGTTTTTGGTTTAGAATGGGAAACAGTTCATGTATCAGTCGAAATTAAGTTTATATACATGTTAGTTCAGTTGAGTTTTAAAACTGAAATAAGATTCAATGATTTAAATATTAAATAAGATGCACATGTGAATGTTTGGATTGATTACTGTAAATCAATAAACTGAGAATTCCTGAGAAACATTCCCATTGCACTGTTTGAATAAAACTGGGAAAAAAACTGAGATTGAATGGTTAAAACTGAATGTGAGACTAATGTTAGTTTAGAATTAACTGGAAATAGTGTGTAACCTGAGATTACTGTATAACCTGTCCTTGAATTACAATGTAATAAAATCTTGAGTAGCACATATAAGGGTTCACACATTCCTGTCTTATTTTTCTGCCACACTGTATACAGAACACACACATTGTATACATATTCCTGCACTGTATATACATATACATTTCTGTGTTCTTTTAACCTGAGATTTAGTGTAGGTTAATGCTTTATTTTCCTTTTCCCTTTTAACTGAGTTCATGAGATGTTTAACTTGATATTAGTTAGGTTTTAACTGAAGTGAATTCGATTCACTATTATACAAAACGGAGATGTTGTGTAAAAACCTGAGAACTGAAATTCAATGAAATGGAAAACCTGAGACTGAATTGTGTGAACTGATAAATTGATTAACTGAAATGAGATAAACTGTTACACACAAACCTGGGAATTTATTTCCTAATATGCTAACTAATGATAGCTAATGATAGGGACTTTAGGCTCACATGGTATGGCATGTACACACACCCTTTCACTGAAATTTCACATTGAACTTAATGACACACTCTCACATCTCATAAATTTCCACACACACATTGCCACCCTTGCATCACCCACACATGTGACACACACATACACGTTCACTTCTCAAATTTCCTTCTTCCCTTTTTAATATATATTTGTATATGTATGTTTATATGTATTTAGTTTCCTACATAGCTATATTATATTGAATGTGTATGATTCCTATATGTAAAATATAGTGTATAGATATTACTTTGGGTATTGTACTAGTAGGCTTGTATTGGTATGGTGTATAGGCCTAGAGTTATAGTTTGACTTAGAGTTGACCAAACCTTAGAGTTGACCTAGTTTGACTAGATGTTGACTTTGGTTGACCCAGAGTTGACCAAGTTTGACTTTGACCTAGAATGACCAAAAAATCATATAGATCACATTACAAACTTCTTTTACCTTATGTTAAACACATTATGACCTGTGTTGCTCTAAAATAGGACTCATCTACTCGGCCAGGACATTTACACTTACCAGATACTCGGGATATCAGGCGAGTACATTCTCTGACCGTTTCATACTTGCTAGAACTTATATTCCTGCTCTAGATTTACTTTACTTGCATGCTGTCACGTTGGTAACACGGATTGGTACTATATGGATCCTTTCGTGAGATGTTATCCCCCTCAGGAGCATCAGGTACTTCATGTCTGTTCATTTCACTTACATCATGTATCATCATGCTTCACTATTCATGCTCGCTCTGTATTCACGTACTCTCATGTTCGCAGAGTCCCCCATGAATCAATTTTACGTGTGCTCTCATCACGGAGACAGTAAAATCTTGAACCTTAACGTAACATGTCTGGATCCTTGTGTATTGGTTGGGGCTGGGGGAGTAGAAATAGCATGTGAATAATTCCAAATAATATAATCTTGAACCACCTCTCATGAATAACCTCTACCTGTTCACATGTCTTGCTTGTACTCTGATTCACTAGTCACTGATAGTTCTCTACCTATAGTAGATATTTCATTACAGTTATCTCTTTTACTTCATGTACTTTCTTTTAGTTATTAATATATCGTACTCTATTGCATGTTTATTATCTTCTGACATGATATGAACTGCGTGAGATGTATTGTGCTCGCTCCTGTCCTGACTGGACCTGTTGAAAATATTACAGAGGACGAGGAGGAGGCTGGTGTGGATACCTATTACGGTTCTACCTTAGATGAGTGCCTGGACCTGGACCAGCAGCAGGTCCCCCTAGCGGTGGATGACACACCCTTAGAATAGGATATTTTATTTACAGTATTCTATGGATGATTGTACTTATTGATACTTGGGATCTGGAATTTTATATTATCTTAGACACTTAGACTCTCTAATGTACTTGGGTTTTCTATTTTCTTTTCAGCTGTTCTTTTATCTATCTACCTGCTATCTTATCATCTGTCTTAGTTGTGATCGAGTTACTTCTACTATGTCACCCCCATTTGGGGAGTATGAACTGTTCAAGTTTTATATTGTTAGATGTTGTAACCTAGGACAGTGTTCTACCACCGACACTGTGACGTAGGCTGGACGTACCCACGTCTCGTGCCCTAATTCTAGGGTACGGGTCGTAACATTATCGGGTCGTGTACCCCTTGGTACCACTGTACTCACCTACATTCATCCTCAAAATATCCCAGATTGTAGAGTTATGTACCCTCCGGTACCACTGAACTCACATTATGCCGCCAAATCTTCCAGATTGCCGAGTTACGTGCCCGCAGGTACTGCTGAACTCCCATCCTGGTCAATCTATATCGCATCTTTTGGGTGGTAAGTCACGTATAATCATACCTCTGAACTTTCTCCCTAAAAGGAGCTCATTCCTCATGATCCTCTACCTGCACTTCCAGTGCACAAAAAGGGTAATAGATCCACAAATTTCTAAGACAACCATGCTGATGCTACCTCTAAATTGTTTCACTTCCATCAAAAATAAAGCAAGCCTGCAAATTGATGCTACCTCTAAATTGTTTCACTTTAGCGTGCCAAGCAAGCCTGCAAATAAGATTAGAAGTCTAGGATCTCATCCACATACTTGACCTCTTTCCTCGATCCCATATTCGAACTACCATTCGACTCATTTATTGTATCTTGCTTGATTCCTCCTATCATTATACTTATCTTCCCTTCGTGCTTGCTAGAGATTGACCCTACTAGTTAGATATCCCAAACACCCTTAGTTTAATTCTTTTAAGTTGGGTAGAATGCCTTATGACCTATCAAACCCTTTGTCCTTGTGACCTATATTAGTAAGTTTACTTAGATTCTAGAATCTAGAAGACACTAACCCATCTAGACACCCAAAGACTTGGACGAGAAGACTATAGGATGACTGTATAAAGACCATCACATGACGTGACTTATATCCTTTAGAAGTTCGAACCAATTTCTACTTCTTCCAATCTTAGTCTCCCGTGCCTATGTTTTACCACCTTGACTAATATTGACACTATAATCTAGTTTTGCAAACTCATCCATTTATCGAGTTTGTTCATGACTTATGCTATTGAGCGCGCTCACTAACATATTGTCTAATCAGAACCGGTACATGATGGTCTGATCAACCGAGTGCACTTTGGTTCGCCTTTTGTCTATTATTCTACGTGGATTGAACATAATTAAACTTGTCCTCTAGAATCCCATCCACGACTGCCTTGCCAATTCCTTTGAAATTATTCGATCGTCTTTGAATCACGTATTCGTATTCGATAACGTCTCCTTCGAACTCTATATTGCTTTCGCCTTCACCTATTTTAGAAGGACGAAGGCATTATACTAGAACTTCCCCTAACTGTCCTATCACCATTACCATTCAATGTAACTATATCTTCGTCTTGAACTACTCGACCTTTCCCTCGACTCTAAATCTACAAGCTCGACTTTCTAATCACTTGAAATTAAGAAGTGATTACAATCGTCTCTTAATCATATCCTCAACCTAGACTACGACCATATAAACTTCCTTAAGGAACCCTTCTATCTACCGTTGTGCCTTCGCCCCCCCTGCAAATTCTTAATTTCGAGGACGAAATTCTTTTAAGTTGGGTAGGATGTAAAACCCCTAAATTTCTACTATTTTTTTTTATTATTTTTGGTACTGATGTAAAATTTTGTACTGTATGTCGCGTAGTCGTATTGTACGTCACGCACGAAATTTTATTTTTCTTCCTCGTCAAGTGCGAATATGTGCGAGCGTACATATTTTAGAAAAATATTTTTATTTTATTATACACTTTCAAAATATTATATATAATTATTATTCTTGCTATAAAAGCCTTTTGTTTTTTTTAGCAGTTATTAATCATAATAATATTTTATTGTATACTAGGAAAAGCATAATCATGTATGCATTATTTGTGCTTACATATATATATTTCATAAATATTTTATTAAGTTTATTTCTAAATAATAATGTATTTTTGAAATTATTATTATAGTTTTTTAGAAAAATTATTTTGAAATTATTGTAGCAATTTAAATCTTGATTTGATTTATGGATATGTTTTAAATAGTAAATTAATATCTATATTTGGAATTTGATTTATCTTAATTGATTTTTAAAATAAAAGATAGAATTTAATTTAATTAAAATTGGATTTGATTTGAATTTAGATTTGATTTCATTGATTTAATTTAATACATGAATTATCTAATTGGGTTTTAAATATTCCTAGTCCTTATCTAATTGGGAATTCCCACATCCTATAAATAGGCAGTTACTCCTCCATTATTCTCCACAATAAATTTCCACACCCAAATGTGCATCGTGTCCGTGTCCCATCCACTATTTATTTTCCTTTACAAATACATAAATTCTCTCCGTATCCGACATGCCGGACACCCCGCCCCGTGTCTCACAGGACACGACGGTAGCCCTTTACCAATATCAATCCCTAAACCTAACCTAATCCTACCCAAGCCATCTGCCCACCTCCACCACGGACGTCCCCGCCATGCCATCACCTGCCTATCCCTGTCCACGACCTGGACCGCATCTACCATCACCGCCACCCTACCACAACCGCCAAATACCACCACCTGCACCCAACTTCCGTCGCCAACGCGGCAGTCCCCGCCTCGGCCAGCAACACCCACCCGAGAACCACCCGACCAACTCCGGCCTCGACTCAGCGTCCGTCACCCATCTCCGCCACCATCGAGCAAACCACCACCCTACCATACTGCCGTCGTCAGCACCACCACACGACCAAACCCCCACCATCACCAGCATCACCCTGCCATCTCTTCGGCACCACCGGAAAAGAGAAATCAAAATAAAACCCAACCCTAAAACTCACCTCCTTGCTTCATCCGCCGGCGATCCTCTGCGGTGGCCGCACACCAGTGCCGCTCCGAACACAGTTTTTTTGGCGACCGACCGTCGTCCACCACGAGACCCTCCGTCGAGTTTCCTTTCGCCACCACCACGTCCAGCCTCCAGTGCCACCCCATCTTCCTAACCCTCTTCGCCCCACGCCTCCGGTCCGCGCGCTCCTCCTTTCCTCCGCCGGAGCGGTGACCCGACAAACCCTCTTCCTCCAGCTCCGATCGACCGCGCCTCACTTCCTCCATCTTTCTCTCTCCCGAGTTCTCTCCCCATGGCCCTTTCCTCCGCCGCCGGCGAACCACCCCGGCGCCGACACCCGCTCTTCTCCCCTTTCCCATCCGGTTGACCACCGTTTGAAACCCCCTCCGTTCTTTTTGTGTTCTCCTCACTTCTCTCTCTCTCTGTGTTAACTCTTTTAAGTAAAGGGAGAATGGCAGCAGCTGCCAGCTGCTGTTCATTTTATTGTATTTTATTATTATTTTTTTGTGTTTTGTTTTGTTTGCTATTATTCTTATTTTGTTTTTGTTTTTGTTCTGTTGGTGTTGTTTTGTGGATCAGTTTCTTGTCTGGTTTCTATTTTTTTATGAGTATTATTATTATCATTAATTGTGTATATTATTAAGATTATTAATATTATTACTATTGGTTATTATTACTATTTTGATTTTTGTATTATTGTATTATTACTGATAACATCATATTTAATATTTTATTATTATTATTATTATTACTATTATTATTATTATTAGATGTGGATTGATGATTTAGTGGTATTTTGGTGAGAGCAACACTACAGCTGTTGTACACTACTGTTATTACTATTATTATTATGATGATTATTATTATTATTATTATTATTATTTAGTATTTATTATTATTATTATCACTGGTTTTACTGATATTAATATCGTATTTGTTATTAATCTATATATTCTATTTATATTATTGTATTTTCATGGTATTCTATAATTTTTGATTTAAAAATACTATTATAGTATTTCTATTTATTTTTCAAATATAGTTTTGGCTTAAAAATTATATTTTGACAAAATTAGGATTTTGGGTCTAAAATGATTTTTACTCATCTAAAATATTTTTAGTTTTCTAATATTATAAATATTTCCAAAAAGTTATATATATTTTTATTTATATGAATTCCTAATTTCCTAAAATTTATATATATTTTTATTTAGCAATTTCCTTCGATCGCCTTTCTATCAGTAATTATCCCATTATTTGTATTCCCTCGCCAATTCAAGTCTACTTTGTGTCCACCCTAACCAATTTAACCGTCCTGGACACGATGGAACTATCCGTACCACCAACAAAGGTCCTCTTGTGTAGTTGTTACATCGAAGTCGCAGTTCATGCCACAGTGATCATTGCAGCACACCAGGCGTACTACCAGGCAAGACACCTTGCCATTTGCTGTTTATTTATTTTAGCTCATATTTCATAGATTATTTATTTTCTTTATGCAAAATAAACTATGATACATGGCGTAACCTGTTAGAACTTACTGTTCATTTATATTTCCTGCTATGTAATATTTTTCTTACACATTAAACCTAGATTTAAGGGACTACCTTGTGTGTTGCATTTATTGGCCTTAACACGTGGTAACACAAAGTTGTGTGTCGCATGTAGATCACGGACATGCGCGACTGGCTGGCCACCGGTGCGTATAAGCCATGCGATATGAATAACCGCTAATAGAGGTTGCATGCTAGTTTGACTTAGCGGTTATAGAGATTTTCTGTTGTGGATACAACATAGTAGGCATTGGGCGGGGAGGACAATTCCTTAGCGTATGGGCTTCGATGCACTTTCCCTTGTGACCCGGAAGCTCCGCTGGAGATACGGGGTTGATGACCCATGATTACTGACGGCCACTGACGTTCCGCGGAACATTATGCTCTTATTGATTGGGCCTCTAGTGCCCCAAGGGGGGACTATGCCGATCCTATTCAGCCAGGGCCCATGCGTAAGAAGGATTGTTCTTAACTACATTTCACTTAGAACGGTTAGGCTTATCCGTTAGGTAGGAGTACTTTTGGTTTGGGTACTTGTATCTGACCATGGCTTGGAACAATAACTTATCGCTGTTTGCCATGAAATATAAAAGAACAGAACAATTATCGGAGGACTGGACTTTTACTTCACAATACAAACTCGCTTGTATAAAAAAAGCCTAGGGACGAAAACCTAGGTACAACAATCTAAGAACAATTGTTTATTTTAGATTCAGAGGGGTGACAGTAGAGGCTCGGAAAAGCGACGGCAGCTCTGCCTTACTCCTTGGACGATCGGATGCAGCTTTGGCTCTGTAGAAGAACTGCTTAGCGTTGATAAAGAAATGCTCTCCTTTCAGGCTCTGTATATTCTCTCTCTGACTCTCTCGCTCTCTATGTCTCTTTTTTTTTTCTGAGAATCTTCCTTTTTCTTTGTCTTCCCGTCCCGCAAGGGAATGGCACCTTGCTATTTATAAGAATGGGGGGCATCATTAGGGTTTGCAATGATTACCCATTCTTAAAAGTCGACGGCTAAGGATCACTGGATCTGGGCCGTTCATCTTGAATATACGAGATTTGAGCAATAAATGTGATTGCATCAAATATTTTATGGGTAATTAATGATGATTGACATAAATCCTCCTGTCATGCCAACTTCGGATTTCTCGACACGTGTCATTAATTTGCTTGATTGCAAATGATCTGATCTGATCCTAATATTTTATCGGGATTTGTTGAAGGATTTTGATCAATTTGATGCCACGTGCCCCGCTATCATGCCACGTGTCTTAACCGTAAGCCACTGCAGAAATTTGAGCTGCATGAAGGTTGCTCCTCATTGAGCCGCATAAGACTGGCCACGTGTCAAGGCTGCTTGAGAGTGGCCCCCTGAACATTTGCACCGTATGGTAATGATCTGAGTCGCATGAGTGTATGTGACCGCATGATGGGTGCCTTCTTCGTGAACCGCGTGGAGACAGTCCTTGTAAGCCGCATGGGGCAGCTTCTGCTTGAGCCGCATGGGATAGCTTCGGTCTGAGCCGCATGGGATAGCTTCGGCCTGAGCCGCATGTGGTGGCTTCTGCTCGAGCCGTATGCGACTGTCCACATGTCAAGGTCGCATGATAGTTTCTGGATGTCGGAAGATCGTATCAGAGATTTTCTTCGTTTCCCTAGGAGTCCGTCATTATGAGGGAGTCATAATTGTATCTTTGTGTCAGAACTATCACCTTGTAAGAGCTGTCAGCCGTCAAGGCCTTTAATGCAGCAAAGGACAAACGGGAGAGCTGTTTGTAGGCCACATGGCTCCTCTCTGAGCCGCATGGAACATATTTGAGCCGCATGGACGCTTGAGCCGCATGGATCCTTGAGCCGTATGAACTTCTCTGAGCCGCATAGGGCTCCCTGGCCGCATGGATCTTTTTTTATTCTTTTTCATGCTTCTACAAGACCCCCTTCAAAGTTTTCAATTTGCAAAATTGAAATACTTTGAATAAGAAGCATGGCTGTGCATACACTATCCTGGCCGCATATGATCGTCCTTCCGGCCGAAGATGATTGGATGGTCCCCTCCCTCGATTATGTGGTATGCGTCTTCCACTGGTGTAAGCTGGATTGCGGTGTACATATTTGTCACCTGTGTGTATAGGTGAGTGCCTATACCGTGTTCCATAGCATACATTGTACAAAGCTTATTGAGTTCGAGGTAGTTCAAAGATAGCCCTTTATTGATGAAGTAAGGTATCTTTTCTAGCGGGATTACATCATCTGCGGAGGAAACATCAGTGTGTGCAGCCACATACTTGGCTAGCTACGGTTCCTCTTTGGCTACCCCCTGTATAAACAAAGACTGAGAGGAGGACCTGGGCAGTTTGATCGTCAGAGGTTCAGCTGGTGGAGCCGAGCGTGTGGTCGTTGGCAAACTAGCGACCCCCCAGTTTGGTACTTGATGCTGGGCGGGGAGTGGTCGGTTCGCTAGAAGCCCCAGACCTTGCATCGGGGTGACGACTCTTCTTGGGAAGGCGTATCGTCATTAGTTTGTCGGAGGGATTGAGCATCTCCGTTTGCGGCTGGCCGACTCTTAGCAGTCTGATTGTCAGTGGCTCCGTTGTGGGTCTTGGCACTTGGCCAGACCTTGGCAGCCGGATTACCATTTGCTCTTCTTGTGCAGAGAGGCTGATTGCATCCTTACGCAGAGTGGCGGTAAGGGCTACGGACTTGCCAGGTTTGGGAGCTTGGAGGTGGATCGTCAGAGGTTCTTCTGATCCTGTGGCCGTCTCGGTACGAGCTTGCCCATCTCCTTCACCAAGGTACCTCTTCGATTTTTCGTACAGGCAGGAGTCTGAGTAGAAGGATTCGACCCCTTTGAAGGGATCAATGTCGGCAAATTCTATCCTCACGAAGCCGTGTTTGTCGACATACTTGAAGCATTGGTGCAGCGTGGAAGGCACGATCATATAATCGTGTATCCAAGACCGCCCCAAGAGGATATTGTAAGAAGTGTCTGCATCTATGACGTAACAGGTGACTTCCGACTGGAGATCGCCAATTTGACACTTCAGACGAATCATCCCAATTGGGTAGCTCCTGTCTGAATTGAAACCGCTGATGGCGGTGCTTGTAGGCGTCAGGCGATGCATAGGGATGCGGAGATGATGTAACAGACCCTTCGGGATGATGCTTATGGAAGAGCCAGGATTAATATGCATCCGATCCACCTTTACGTCGCCGATGTATCCAGTATAGTATAACAGGCGATCGTACAGGTTGGTTTTGACGAGCATGTCCTGCGAAGTGAAGACAATATTGGGCATCGCTCCCGTGCAAGCGCTGTCTTAGAGATCTGCAGGCGGGTTCTCTCCCGTGAGGTTGACCTGAGCCAGGTACGCGTCGGCATTTTGGAGTCCATCGCTCAAAGCCGCACGAACATCCTTTGAGAGTCTCAGAAGCTCGTATAATAACAACTTGGCCGGTGTGTTGGCCAATTGCGCCAAGATGTCGAAGTTGTAGGGCTTCTTCAGCCCCTGTGGTGCCTCTTTTCGGAGGAATTTATCAAAGCGAGTCTCCTTCGGCCTAGGCTTGTCGGTCGTCGGAGGCTGAGAAGGTCCCGAAGCGTCAGTTGTAGCGGGCTGATGATCTTCAGCTGAGTTATCACCCACGAGTTGGGATTGTGCCCCAGACCGAGTGATGATGGCTGTAGCTTCTTCGATATCTGCCGAGATTGTGCAGCAGGACCTGACTTTTTTACTCTTCTTCTTACAAATGGAAGATGATGTGGGCTGAGTCACTTCTGATACCAAATCTGGATGGACCCATATGACCTGCCCTCGTGATGTGGTGAGGGGCACTAGACCAGCAGCCTGATCTCGAAAAGGTGGAAGATTAGCAATCTCTATTATCGCCAGAGGGATGGAGAATACACCGTCTTGAGTTTCCGTTGGAGGGAAGCTGCCAAATTGCACTGACACCATATTGGCTGCCACAGTTACCTCCTCAAAATCGATGGCCAGAGCGTTCGAATCGATGAGATTTTGGATGTACCGTTTTAGTTGGTAGCAATCGTGTGTAGCATGGTGGACGTAGCGGTGGTAATGGCAGTACTTTGGCTTCTCCATTTCTGTCGGCCGAGGTTCCTATCTTGGTGGAGGAAGCTGAATTTTGTCTCCTTGTATGAGCATGTCCAAGATGGCCTTGACGTGACCGTCTTCGAAGGAGTAAGTGATTTGCGACCATTGTTTGGCTGCCGGTTTTGGCTCAGGTTTCTGTGCTGTGTCGGCCACCATAGCCTGCTTGCCCTTATTGTCCCGATTGTTGGTGGAGCTACCCCCATTGTTGATGTTGGCATTGGGACGCCTGCCCTTGTCCTCTCCCTCTGAGATGTGTAATCCCAGTTGGCGAGCCTTCTTCAATTGTTCTTCGGCGCTTGTGGCACTGATGATAAACGTCTTCTAGTCCTTGAATTGACTTTCGCCCATCCAAAGGCTGATTGTTGGAAGCAGTCTCTTTTGGCAAATTTCAATTAAGTAGGAATCCGGGTTTCCAGAGGGCAGCTTCATTGCGGTTTGGCAAAACCGCTAAATATAGTTCCTGGTCTGCTCTTTCTCCCCTTGAACGACGTCCATGAGGGTGGACATCGTGACGTCCTGTCCTACTTCGTAAAATCTCTCCATAAACATACGTTTGAAGCCGGCAAAGGAGTGGATGCAGTTGTCTGGCAGGTTGCGATACCAGTCGAAGGCGACTCCTTCCAATGCCCCAATGAATAATCGTGTGAGGATGGCATCATGATGGGGCAGATGGTCGGTGGTGACCTCGAAGTAAGTGATGTACCGACTTGCGGAGGTCTTGCCATCATACGGGTTGATATTGAACGGCTTATATCTTGGCGGGAAGGGGACATCCCTCCATGCAGCAGGGTACGGTTGCCGTTTTCTGAGGTCTTGAGAGTTTTCTCGAGCGTGAAACATGGCTCGAAGTTCCTGGACCTCTCTTCTCGCTTCTCGGGCCTCATCCACAGCTGTGGAGGCTGTTATTTCAGGAGGATTGTTGCCCGGATTCGGCGTCGCTGAATTTGAATCCACATTGACCGCGGGACCCACGCTTGTTTGGCTAGGCGTCCCTCCTTGCAGAGTTGGAAGGGCTGCTTTGATCTCGTCCACAGACTTGACCAAGGCATGCAGTATGGCCTCCAGAGTGTCGATGCGTTGGCGATCACTGGAACCACCTTGGCTGCTGTCCGTCATGAACACCGTCCTTACGTGAGGAGAGATAGATGGCACGGTAGAGGACGTGTCTTCCGAGTTATACCTCTGTAATGAGAAATTATCGTGGTATGTGGAAATGTCTTCCTCTGGTTCTGACTCAGAAGGAATAGTACCCCCAGTTTCTGAGTTCGCCTCGTCTTGGAAGTTGTGGACGTCCTCGGGAACGTCGGGGTTTACTGCATCTGATGGCAGAGTTGTTTCCCCCGGTTCGTCTTCTTGGAACATCGAATTGTCGTGCAGGTTCGAAGGAGTGCTACCTCAAGTCCCAGCAACCCCCAGTGGTATGGACGATGAATCCCATACTGTAGCAGATTTTGTCATAGAATGGGTGCCTTGGAAAACTCCGGTGGTGGGCACCCGCTTAGACGACAGTCTCTTGGTCATAGTGGTTGAAATCTTCAGGCTTGGAACATTTGTCTTCTTTCCTCTTCTATCGACGGGGATTTTCTGAGCAGAGTTGCAGGAGACGACGGGAAGTAGCCCATCCTCTGTACATGGTTGTTACAGTCTTTGGAAGACAGACTGTCGGTCTTCTCGTATCGTCGCGTTGTTGCAACAGCAGTTGACGATGATTTGGGTGCAGTGACGTCCGTGGGATGACTCTTTGCACCCCGATGCACCTTCTCTTTCCTTGCGTTTGTGGAGGATGGCCTCACGCATATCAGAGGGGTCTGGATCGAGTGGTTCTATACAACTTCCCATCTGAGGCCCGTGTAATAGTATGTGGGATGCTCGGATGGTTAGAGGTTGGATCCGCAGACCGAGCTTGCCAAGCTCGTGCTGCCCTAGACTTCTTCGCTCTAGTGCATGAGGGCACATAGTTGGAAGAGTCTAAGTGGTGCTGGAGAGAGTCAGACATGTCTTCTTGGGAGTACAAGAGATCAGGACCATAGGAGAGGCGGTCGAAGACACAGCCGCGTGGAATAGGCGTCATGCGGCTGGAATCAATAATCTTCATGCGGCTGGCAGTTGTGGCCGCATAGGCTTTCTTCATGCGGCTGGGAGTCTCGGCCCCATGAATTTTCTTCATGCGGCTAGATGATCTGGCCGCATAGACCTCCTTCATGCGGCTGGCAGATTCAACCGTATGGGCATCCTACATGCGGCTGACAGACTTGGCCACATGAGTGTTCGGCTTCTTCTTGGGGTGCATAGAGTCGCTCTTTGTCCCTACAAGTCCAGCATCGTAGTGTTTTCCTCTGCCAGACTTGGGGACAGCAGAGTCCTCTATGGCTTGTGAAGCCGTATGAGAGTCGCCTTTGCCGTCTTGGATAGTAGAGAGTACTCCATCCAAAGCTTGTGAAGGAGCAAATGATTTTGGCCTCCAATCGTTGTGCGCTTTCTTTGTGCGGGTCTGCTTCTGGACTGGGCCAATGCTTCCCTCAGAGAGCATTTCTTTAAACGCCTGTTGGTCCAAGCGGATGACCATCTTCTGTTACGTGGAGCCAAGTTTGGCTGCATCCGATTGCGTCACCAACTCCTCAGTCGTGGAGAAGTTTGTCCCCAGCAGAGTCGCCATTGTATTTGTCATGAAATATAAAAGAACAGAACAATTATCAGAGGATTGGACTTTTACTTCACAATACAAACTCGCTTGTAAAAAGAAAGCCTAGGGACGAAAACCTAGGTACAACAATCTAAGTACAATTGTTTATTTTAGATTCTGGAGGGTGATGGTAGAGGCTCAGGAAAGTGACGGCAGCTCTGCCTTACTCCTGGACGATCGGGTGCAGCTTTGGCTCTGTAGAAGAACTGCTTGGCGTTGATAAAGAAATGCTCTCCTTTCAGGCTTTGTATATTCTCTCTCTGACTCTCTGGCTCTCTATGTCTCTTTTTTTTCCTAAGAATCTCCCTTTTTCTCTGTCTCCCCGTCTCGTAAGGGAATGGCACCTTGTTATTTATAAGAGTAGGGGGCATCATTAGGGTTTACAATGATTTCCCATTCTCAAAAGTCGGTGGCTAAGGATCACTGGATCTGGGTCGTTCATCTTGAATATACGAGATTTGAGCAATAAATATGATTGCATCAAACGTTTTGTGGATAATTAATAATGATTGACATAAATCCTCCTGATTTGTCTTGCCAACCTCGGATTTCTCGACACGTGTCATTAATTTACTTTATTGCAAATGATCTGATCTGATCCCAATATTTTATTGGGATTTGTTGAGGGATTTCGATCAATTTGATGCCACGTGCCCCGGTATCATGCCACGTATCTTAACCGTAAGCCACTGCAGAAATCTGAGCTGTAGGAAGGTTGCTCCTCATTGAGCCGCATAAGACTGGCCACGTGTCAAGGCTGCTTGAGAGTGGCCCCCTGAACATTTGTACCGCATGGTAATGATTTGAGCCGCATAAGTGTAAGTGACCGCATGATGGGTGCCTTCTTCGTGAACCACGTGGAGACAGTCCTTGTGAGCCGCATGGGGCAGCTTCTACTTGAGCCACATGGGATAGCTTCGGTCTGAGTCACATGGGATAGCTTTGGCCTGAGCCGCATGGGGTGGCTTCTGCTCGAGCCGTATGCGACTGTCCACGTGTCAAGGCCGTATGATAGTTTCTGGATCTCGGGGGATCGTGTCAGAGATTTTTTTCGTTTTCCTAGGAGTCCGTCATTATGAGGAAGTCATAATGGTATCTTTGTGTCAGAACTGTCACCTTGTCAGAGCTGTCAGCCGTCAAGGCCTTTAATGCAGCAAAGGACAAACGGAGAGCTGTTTGCAGGCCATGTGGCTCCTCTCTGAGCCGCATGGAACTTATTTGAGCCGCATGGACGCTTGAGACGCATGGATCCTTGAGCCGCATAAACTTCTCTGAGACGCATGGGGCTCCTTGGCCGCATGGATCTTTCTTTATTCTTTTTTATGCTTCTACAGTTACAGATTAGTTCGTCACATCTTGTCCTTGTTTGGTTTGAAGGTGTGACTTACTACTTCGATGACAAGGTATTGAACCTTGTTGGGGTCTGGATACTATATTGGATTCATAGCATGGAAAGATACGTCACCGTGAATTAGTTTACCATCTCCTGTCTTTGTTTGGTTGGAGAGATGGTACGCTCGTTCAATAGGTGTGTATTGGACCATGTTATAGATTCAATTGACTTATTTATTTGAGCAATATTTATTCAGTTTATATGGCATGATATTATGTGTCTTGTTACTTCCCTCTGAGGACCTGGTTATCTCTCCAGGTGTGTGCTATCGTCTTTCGCAGGTGTTCTAGCTCTAGCCATGATCATCGCTATTTCTTCGAGGATGAATGTATTTGGATCGTCTTCTCTTCGCTCGCCAAAATCTTTCTTTTGTCATGTATTCTTTTCATAGTTGGTAGTGGATTTGTCTTCGCCCAACTACATGTACCAAATGACAATTTTATAGTTGATTATATAATATCTTTTATTCATTTATTTTTGTGTGGATGAGATTAGTTATGGTTCTACTACATTTTATAGCTTACGTATATTTATTATACGGCTGGCAGAAGTCGATGCAGATTCGAATCTTCCCATCTCCTTCACCAAGGTGCCTCTTCGACTTTTCGTATAGGCAGGAGTCTGAGTAGTAGGAATCGACCCCTTTGAAGGGATCGATGTCGGCAAATTTCGTCCTCACGAAGCAGTGTTTTTCGACATATTTAAAGCACTAGTGCAGAGTGAAAGGCACGATCATATAATCGTGTATCCACGGGCGCCCCAAGAGGATGTTGTAGGAAGTGTCTGCATCTATGACGTAGCAGGTGACTTCTGATTGGAGATCGCCAATCTGACACTTCAGACGAATCTTCCCAATTGGGTAGCTTCTGCCCGAATTGAAACCGTTGATGGCGGTGCTTGTAGGCGTCAGGCGATACATTGGGATACGGAGATGATGTAACAGACCCTTCGGGATAATGCTTATGGAAGAGCCAGGATCAATGTACATTCGATCCACCTTTACGTCACCGATGTATCCAGTGTAGTATAACGGACGATCGTGCAGGTTGGTTTTGATGAGCATGTCCTGTGGAGTGAAGACAATGTTGGGCATCGCTCCCGTGCAGGCGCTGTCTTGGAGATCTGCAGACGGGTTTTCCCTCGTGTGGTTGACCTGAGCCAGGTATGCGTCGACATTTTGGAGTGCATCGCTTAAAGCCGTACGAAAATCCTTTAAGAGTCTCAGAAGCTCGTGTAATGACAACTTGGCCGGTGTGTTGGCCAATTGCGCTAAGATGTCGAAGTTGTAGGGCTTCTCTAGCCCCTGCGGAGCCTCTTTTCGGAGGGATTTGTCAAAGCGAGTCTCCTTCGACCTAGGCTTGTCGGTCGTCGGAGGCTGAGCCGGTCCCGGAGCGTCGGTTGTAGCGGGCTGGTGACCTTCAGCCGTGTAGTCAGCCACGGGTTGGGATTGTGCCCCAGATTGAGTGACGACGGCTGTAGCTTCTTCGATATCTGCCGAGATTGTGCGACAGGACCTGACTTTTCCACTTTTCTTTTTGTAGATGGAAGATGATGTGGGCTGAGTCACTTCTGATACCAAGTCTGGATGGACCCACGTGACTTCCCCTCGTGATGTGGTGAGGGGTACTAGACTAGCAGCCTGATCTCGGGGAGGTGGAAGATTAGCAATCTCTATTGTCGCCAAAGGGATGTGGACCACACCGTCTTGAGTTTTCGTCGAAGGGAAGCTGCCAAATTGTACTGATACTATATTGGCTGCCACTGTCACCTCCTCGAAATCGATGGCCAGAGCATTCGAATCGATGAGATTTTGGATGTACCGTTTCAGTTGGTAGCAGTCGTGTGTAGCGTGGTGGACGTAGCGGTGGTAATAGCAGTACTTTGGGTTCTCTATGTCTGCCGGCCGGGGTTCCCGTCTTGGTGGAGGGAGCAGAATTCTATCTCCTTGTATGAGCATGTCCAAGATGGGCTTGACGTGACCGTCTTCGAAGGAGTAAGTTATTTACGGCCATTGTTTGTCTGCCGTTTTTGGCTCAGGTTTTTGTGCTGTGTCGGCCACCATAGCCTGCTTACCCCTGCTGTCCCGATTGTTGGAGGGGCTACCCCCGTTGTCGTTGTTGGCATTAGGACGCTTGCCCTTGTTCTCTCCATCCGAGATGTGCAATCCCAATTGGCGAGCCTTCTTCAATCGTTCTTCGGCGCTTGTGGTACTGATGATGAACGTCTTCCAGTCCTTGAATTGACTTTCGCCCATCCAGAGACTGATTGTTGGGAGCAATCTTTTTTGGCAAATTTCAATCAAGGAGGAATCCAGATTTCCAGACGGCAGCTTCATTGCGGTTTGGCGAAATCGCTCGATATAGTTCCTTGTCAGCTCTTTCTCCCCTTGGATGACGACCATGAGGGTGAACATTGTGATGTCCTGCCCTACTTCGTTGAATCTCTCCAAGAACATGCGCTTGAAGACGGCGAAGGAGTGGATACAGTTGTCTGGCAGGTTACGGTACCAGTCGAAGGCGACTCCTTCCAATGCCCCAAAGAATAATCGTATGAGGATGGCATCGTCATGGGGTAGATGGTCAATGGTGACCTCGAAGTAAGTGATGTACCGACTTGCTGAGGTCTTGCCGTCATAAGGATTAATATTGAACGGCTTATATCTTGGTGGGAATGGAACATCCCTCCAGGCAGCAGGGTACGGTTGCCGTATTCTGAGGTCTTGAGAATTTTCTCGAGCGTGAAACATGGCTCGGAGCTCCTGGACTTCTCTTCTCGCTTTGAGGGCCTCATCTACGGCGGTGGGGGCCGCTACTTCAGGAGGATTGTTGCTCGGGTTCGGTGCTGCCGAATTCGAGTCCGCATTGACCGTAGGACCCGCACTTGTTTGGCCAGGCGTCCCTCCTTGCAGAGTTGGAAGGGCTGCTTTGATCTCGTCCACAGACTTGACCAAGGCAAGCAATATGGCTTCGATAGTGTCGATGCGTTGGCGATCACTGGAACCACCTTGGCTGCTGTCTATCATGAATACTGTCCTTACGTGAGGAGAGATAGATGGCACAGTGGAGGACGTGTCTTCCGAGTCATACCCCTATAATGAGAAATCATTGGGGTATGTGGGAATGTCTTCCTCTGGTTCGGACTCAGAAGGAATAGTACCCCCAGTTTCCGAGTTCGCATCGTCTTGGGAGTTGTGGACGTCCTCGGGGACGTCGGGGTTTGCTACATCCGATGGGAGAGTTGTTTCCCCCGTCTCATCTTCTTGGAACATCGGATTGTCGTGGAGGTTCAGAGGAGTGCTACCCCCAGTCCCAGCAACCCCCAGTGGTATGGATAACGAATCTCCCACTGTAGCAGATTTTGTCTTAGAACGGGTGCCTTGGAAAACTCCGGTGGTGGACACCCGCTTAGACGGCAGTCTTTTGGTCAAAGTGGTTGAAATCTTCGGGCTGGGAACATTTGTCTTCTTCCCTCTCCCATCGGTGGGAACTTTCTGAGCAGAGTTGCAGGAGACGACGGGAAGTGCCTTGTCTTCTGAAGACGGCTATTGCAGTCTTTGAAAGACGGACTGCCGGTCTTCTCGCATCGTCGCGTTATTGCAGCAGCAGTTGACGATGACTTGGGTGCAGTGACGTCCGTGGGAGGACTTTTTGCACCCCGATGCATCTTTTCTTTCCTTGCATTTGTGGAGGATGGCCTCACGCAAGTCAGATGGGTCTGGATCGACCATGTTTGCTCCCTGGATTTTGGGAGACTTTTGTGAACCTCTCTGTCCGTTTGCAGCCGGGGACTGGACTCCAGTGGTTCTGTACAACTTCCCATCTGAGGCCCGCATAACAGTTTGTGGGACGCTCGAATGGTCAGAGACCGGATCAGCGGACCGAGCTTGCCAAGCTCGCGCTGCCCTAGACTTCTTCGCTCTAGTGCGTAAAGGCACATAGTAGGAAGAGTCTAGGCGATGCTGGAGAGAGTCAGACATATCTTCTTGGGAGCACAAGAGATTAGGACCATAGGAGAGGTGGTCGAAGACAGAGCCACGTGGAGTAGGCGTCATGCTGTCGTCATCAACAATCTTCATGCGGCTGGCAGACGTAGCCGCATAGGCTTTCTTCATGCGGCTGGCAGTCTCAGCCGCATGAGTTTTCTTTATGCGGCTAGATGATCTGGCCGCATAGACCTTCTTCATGCGGCTGGCAGATTCACCCGTATGAGCCTCATCCATGTCGTTGACAGTTTTGGCCACATGAGTGTTCGGCTTCTTCTTGGGGCACATAGAACCACTCTTTGTCCCTGCAAGTCCAGCATCGTAGTGCTTTCCTCTGCCGGACTTGGGGACAGCAGAGTGCTCTACGGCTCGAAGTGGAGCCGTATGAGAGTCGCCTTCGCCGTCTTGGATAGCAGAGAGTACCCTGTCCAGAGCTTGTCAAGGAGCAAATGATTTTGGCCTCCACTCGCAGCGAGCTTTCTTTGTTCGGGTTCGCTTCGGGACCGGGCCAGCACTTCCTTCAGAGAGCATTTCTTCAAACGCTTGTTGGTCGAAGCGGACGACCGTCTTCTGTTGCGTGGAGCCAAGTTTGCCTGCATCCGATTGCGTCACCAAATCCTCAGCCGTGGAGAAGTTTGTCCCTAGCAGAGTCGCCATCGTGTTTGCCATAAAATATAAAAGGACAGAACAATTATCGGAGGACTGGACTTTTACTTCACAATACAAATTCGCTTGTACAAAGAAAGCCTAGGGACGAAAACCTAGGTACAGCAATCTAAGTACAATTGTTTATTTTAGATTATGGGGGGTGATAATAGAGGCTCGGGAAAGCGACGGCTGCTCTGCCTCACTCCTTGGACGACCGGGTGTAGCTTTTTTAGCTCTGTGGAAGAACTGCTTGGCGTTGATGAAAAAATGCTCTCTCTTCAGGCTCTCTGGCTCTCTATATCTCTATGTGCGTCTGTCTCTTTCTGCATATATGTCTCTCCGTATGTCTCTCCGTGTGTATCTCTGCACGGGAATGGCACCCTGCTATTTATAAGAGTGGGGGGCCTCGTTAGGGTTTACAATGATTGTCCATTCTTGAAAGTCGGCGGCTAAGGATCATTAAATCTGGGCCGTTCATCGAGATTTGAGCAATAAACGTGATTGCATCAAATCTTTTGTGGGTAATTAATGCTGATTGACATAAATCCTCCTGATTTGTCATGCCAACCTCGAATTTCTCGACACGTGTCATCAATTTGCTTATTTGCAAATAATCTTATTTGATCCCAATATTTCATTGGGATTTGTTGAGAGATTCCGATCAATCTGATGCCACGTGCCCCGCTATCATGCCACGTGTCGAGCCATTGCAGAAATCTGTGCTGCAGGAAGGTTACTCCTCATTGAGCTACATAAGGTTGGCCACGTGTCCAGGTTGCTTGAGAGTGGCCCCCCAGAACATTTGGATCGCATTGTATGATTTGAGCCGCATGAGTGTGGATGACCGCATGAGTGAACCGCATGGAGCTAGTCCTCATGAGCCGCATAGGGATGGTCTTCGTGAGCCGCATGGAGCTAGTCTTCGTGAGCCGCATGGGGGTAGTCTTCGTGAGCCGCATGGGAATGGTCTTCGTGAGCAGCATGTAGCTAGTCTTCGTGAGCCGCATGGGGCTGGTCTTCGTGAGCCGCATGGGGGAGTCTCCGCTTGGGCTGCATACAACTGTCCACGTGTCAAGGCAGCATGGCAGTTTCTGAATCTCGGGAGATTGTGTCAGAGATTTTCTTCGCTTTCCAAGGAGTCCGTCATTATGAGGGAGTCATAATGATATCTTCGTGTCAGAACTGTCACTTCGTCAAAGCTGTCAGCCGTCAAGGCATTTAATACAAAACGAGAGAGCTGTTTGTAGTCCACGTGGCTCCTCTTTTAGCCGTATAGGACTTGTTTGAGCCGCATAGACGCTCGAGCCGCATGGAGACTTGAGCCGCATGAACTCTCTGAGCAGCATGGGGCTCTCTGGCCGCATGGACCTTTGTTTATTCTTTTCCATGCTTCTACAGCTTCCTCAAGCATCACGTAATTTATCGCTTTGGACTGCCCTGAAGGATCATCCATGATAATGGTCCGTAGTTCGCTAGCCACGCCTTTTATCGGTTCTGCGGCAAATACCGAATCTAGAATATTGCTTCAACACCATATAACCCAGCGGCTAATGGTCTGGCTGAAGCATTCAACAAAACAATCATCAAGCTACTCAAGAAGTTCGTGTCTTCTAACAAACGCGACTGGAATGAGAAGCTCGGCGAATGCTTATGGGCGTACCGCACTACGGTATGGACGGCCACCGGGAACACGCCATTCTCTTTGGTATACGGGAGTGAGGCAGTTCTCCCCTTGGAGACCCAAATCCCCTCACTCCGCGTCACCCTCACCTACCGGTTGACAACAGATGATAATCACCATCGACGACTACAAGAGTTAGAGGCCCTAGATGAGAAACGCATGTTAGTTCAACAACGAATTGAGCTGTATCAAGCCCGAATCTCCGGAGCTTTCAACAAGAAGGTCAAAATCAGAACATTTCAAGTAGGCGATCTTATTTTGGCAATTCGGAGGCCGTTGGTTATGACTCACAAAACTGTCGATAAATTCCAGCCAAAGTGGGAAGGCCCATTCATCATCGAGGCCGTATTCTGAAGAACAGATGGCAACTCTAGAGGGGGGTGAATAGAGTTTATAACGATAATAACTAATTAAAAATTAAACTCTTTCACAAGCTGAAAGTAATTAGAGTAAATGCGGAAATAAATAAGAAACAAGAAAGCATACGCAAACACAGCCAATTTTTAACCTAGTTTCCCTCGTGGAGGACTAGTCCAGGCCTGAGAACTCTAGCTCAGGATTAAATCCACTATTTATGAAGTAGTAGTTACACCCCGTGCCTTTTCTTCAGAAGAGCACGTCAACTTCTTACAAAGATCGCAGTGGCGATGCTTAGAATTTTCCAAGCGACTTCTTGAACTCTTGCACAAACTCCTGACTGAAAATTACTGAGCACTAGAGGCTTAGGGAGCTTGTGTCTAGTAGATGAAGAAGGGTATGGCTTGTATGGAGCTTTAGAGAGAAGAGAAAAGAAGATTGGATGAATGAAAATGAGAGAATTTATGGCTTATTTATAGGATATCAGGTAGGCAGAATTCGGCCTGAATTCTGGTTGGAATTTTCAAAATTTTGGCCGTTGGACAACTTGTAACCAGCCAACCCTAAAAATTAGGGTGCTAATTTTTAGGAGGCAGAGTTCGGCCGGAACTCTGTGTGGAGGCAGAGTTCGGCCCGAACTCTGTCTCCAGAGCACAGAATGGGTCATGGGTCCAATTGGCTTATTTGGATATGTGTGGAGCTATAGGATTTTAGGTATGGTTATAGGCTAAGTCTCATATGCTCAGTACAGCTCAGTTTACATAAGTCTAGACTCAATAAAATTGTAAAAATACAGACTCAAAATAACTTGTATTGCAAATCCGAGCTGTCGTCTGACTTGTACTGGATGTAGTCTTCATGTGTTGTATTGAATTATCACAAGTATCATGTAGTCAATTCTATCAATATTTGGTTGACTGTGATTTTGTGTCAACAATCTCCCCCATATTGATAATTGATAAAATGATAGTTGTATATTCAATATTCATACCTAGATACATTATAGAGAATGGCATAGCTCCCCCGTAATCAGTGCCGAGCTAGCAATAGCTCCCCCGTAAACATTGCTTTGAGCTAGCAATAGCTCCCCCGTAAACATTGCTTTGAATCCCGTTGGCCTGATAAAAATATTCTCCCCAAAGCACAGATACAGACACAAAAAGAATATAGAATATACCAAACTTTCTCCCCCTTTTGGCATTTAGCAATTAACCATAAACAAATAAGAGCTGGCAAGCACACCAAAAGGTAATAGATGAAACTGCATAAATACTGATAAAACTACTTAATATCTCAAAAGTCACACATAATAATAAGTCTAATACAACCAAAGTGCATAAAAGCAACTAAAATCCAAAGTGCATAAAAACATAAGCTATGATCCTCAGTAGCAGCAGTAAGTAGAAGTCCATATCCATCATCGAGCTCGTGAAGGCCCAGCGTCGTCGGATGGATCAGTGAATGAACGACGAGGGTCCACGAAGGCCGCATCCAGATCCAAGTAGCGAATAACCCAAGGGTCATCGATACGATACCCTTCACGACCAGGGTCCCGCTCTATAGGGATAGGCATGGAAGGATGGTGAGACATGGAGTACCAAATATCGTGCATTGAGTTGCTGATGGCACTCATCTGCAGGGTGGTCCGGTAATCCATCCGAGTCCAGCGATCATCCTCTAAGATGAAACGATCACGGAGCATAGTCTGGAGAGACTCGAGAGTGGCAGGAGGAGGAGGAGGATCCTATCCCAGAGGAGGGGCATCTGGCTCATCGTCAGAGTGCTCGGACACAATAGGTGAGCTAACTGCTGCCTGAAGTCTCCGTGCCTTAGAGAGGAAGACAAGGGCAGGTAAGAACTGGCACTCATCAAGAGGTATGCGAAACGCACGAAAGACCATAGGAAGATACAAAGCATAAACTAAGGATCTTGGTTTCTTCCTAGAATTAATCATCCAGACCATCATGGTACACGGAAGATTAAATGGTACATAAAAGTGGAGGTGATATAAGGACGAGATTTCAAAGTAGGTGACTTCATCGGTGGATCCCGCTTTGGGTAGAATAGTGTTAAAGATAATCCGATGAAGTTCATAAAAATAGGAATTGAGATACTTGGCCAAAAGCTTGCGAGGATGTGTGTTAGGGGTACACAAGTCGTCCTTGAAGCTTTCAAGTGAAGATCCATCGGAAAATTGAAACGATCGAACTTCAATAAGCTTTTCCCATGAGTTTGGCTCTTGGAGTTCAAGGTGTTCTGCCAAATCAAAATCATCAAACGAGATGTCAATGCCCGCAACCCATGAGTAAATATATGTATCATCATGAGTTAGGTTGCAGTAGAACATTTGAATAGCATTACGATATATGACCGAGTTGGTTGTGACAAGTTCGTCAAGGCAAAGATCATGAAAAAGTGAATCATATTGAGAGAAAATAGTAAAATTGATAGGATGACCCACAAACACCGGACGTGTCCGAAAATCACTAAACCAGTCATTTGACGCGTCAAGTGATACAAATATTCGGTCGTCAAATATGTTTTGGTCAAGTGGACGAGGCGGGTTGAACAACAGGTGGATAGGTGGTTGTTGTTCAACGGGCGGTTCAACACGAGAAGGAGCATTCGAAGAGGACGCTCCCTTGGTTCAAAGTCTCTTCCCGCGATTGAACAATCGTGGAGCCATGAAAAATAATAAAGACAATAGAGAAAATTGAGATGGAGAGAAGTGTTGAGATATACCTCAATGTGATGAAGAACAATGAAGGAGAATGGTGAGGGAAGCCTTCTCCTTGAGTTTTGAGAATAGATAAGCTCTATGGAGGAAGAACTGGGGTTAGGGTTTGAGAAAAATATGTTTGGAGAAGTGGAAAAGGTGGCAATGGAGGAGAAGGAAGAGGAGAGCCCGAATATATGTGAAAGGGTTCCAATGGTCGGAACAAATATGGGCCATTGGATCAACTTATGATCAGCGGCTGAGGCTGCTCCCAGTTCTGGAACAGTCAGGCCGAATTCGGCCCGAACTCTGTATAAGGCAGAGTTCGGCTCGAATTCCGGATCCTGGAAACAGAATAGAAATCATGCTGAAAAAATGATTAAGTTAAAAAATGATTAAGTGAGAGAGACCAAAAGAAAAGTACATATACAAGATTGAGAAAAAAATCTTAGTTGAAAAATTCCAGAAAGTTGATTTCGAAGCAAAGTGAAGTTGGAAAATCTGCATTTCAGCATGTGATAAATAAAAATGAACCATGTAATAAACAAGGAATTATGCCATAATTCAATATTTTGAAGTTACCATGGGTTAGCTGCAGGGGCCGGATCCCAGCTAGCGGTAGTCCTAAGGACTAGTGTACCGTGTCGCTTAGGCTTTTAAGCCTTGTTGTCAGAAGGGCCCTTTCGACTTGTTCCCATAGCAATTTCATCATAAAAGAATCAAGATATACTCGATATTTATGCAGGTTTATTTTAATTAATAACAGCTTCGTCCAAAATTCCAAGTTTACGACAAAGAAAATTGAAGCGCTCTTCAGATAATGGTTTTGTAAAGAAATCTGCTAGCTGATGATCAGTGTCAATAAATTATAAATTAATAGTGCCATTTAGCTGATGATCACGCAAAAAGTGGTGACATATTTCTATGTGTTTCGTGCGTGAGTGACATATGGGGTTCTTAGTGAGATTTATAGCACTAGTGTCACAAAAGATTAGAATGTGTATAAAAGATAAGTTGCAGTCTTCAAGGGTTTGCTTCATCAATAGAATTTGTGCACAACAACGTTCAGCTGCGATGTATTCATCTTTTGTTGTGGATAGTACGACAGAATTCTGATTCTTGCTAAACCAAGAGACTAAAGCCTTTCCTAATAAATGACACGTACCGCTCGTACTTTTACGGTCGACCTTGCATTCGGCAAAATCAGCATCAGAGTAACCGATGAGGTCAAATAATGTTGACTTGGGATACCATAGGCCCACTGTAACCATACCCTTAAGGTATCGAAAGATACGCTTAATAGCAGTCATGTGTGATTCCTTAGGATTTTCTTGATATCTAGCACACAGGCAAACGCTAAACATAATATCAGGGCGACTAGCAGTTCAATAGAATAGACTGCCTATCATACCTCGATACTTACGTTGATCCACGAGTTTGCCGCTTTTATCTGGTTCTAGTTTAGTTGAAGTAGCCATTGGAGTGCTGATTGGTTTGACGTTGTCAAGGTCAAATTTCTTCAGCATGTCCTTTGTATACTTTGACTGACAGATGAAAGTTCCATTTGACATTTGTTTGACTTGCAGTCCAAGAAAGTAGTTGAGCTCCCCCATCATGCTCATTTCAAACACGGTCTGTATACACTTGGCAAAATCTTGACAAAGGGTTTCATCAGTAGAACCAAATATAATATCATCTACGTATATTTGCACTAAGAGAATAGTGTCTTTGAAAGATTTTATGAAAAGTGTAGTGTCAATTTTCCCTTTTGAAAAACCTTTCTCAAGCAAGAAATTGCTTAGCCGTTCATACCATGCTCTAGGGGCTTGTTTGAGGCCATATAGCGCTTTTTTTAGCTTGAAAACATGGTCGAGAAATTTGTAATTTTCAAAACCAGGGGGTTGTTTTACATAAACTTCCTCCTTAATAAATCCATTCAAGAAAGCACTTTTAACATCCATTTGAAATATTTTGAAATTTTAAAAATTTGCAAATGCATAAAACATCCGAATGGATTCCAATCTCGCAACAGGAGCATACGTCTCATCGTAGTTGATACCTTCCTCTTGGTTGTATCCTTGGGCTACTAGACGAGCTTTGTTGCGTGTAACTGCACCATCTTCATTACTTTGTTTCTAAAAACCCATTTAGTACCAATAATCGAGTGATTTGCCGGTCTAGGAAAGAGTTCCCATACTTGGCTTCTCTTGAATTGGTTGAGTTCTTCTTGCATAGCAGAAATCCAAAATTCATCATTAAAAGCTTCTAAAATGTTTTTTTGGCTCAATTTGTGAAATAAAGACAGTGCTAGCAATAGAGTCTCTTGATGATGATCTAGTAGTTACTCCACGTGAAACATCACCTATTACCAAATTTTCTGGATATGACGGCTTGAAAGAGAATTTCTTTAGCAAGCCCTGCAGAGAATTGGTTTCGGTGGTGGTATTCATTGGAGTAGAAGTTGATGGCTCAACATCATCATCAAGAGTAGCTGCTGCACTGTTATCTTCATCAAAAGTCATATTGGTAGACTCTTCCACAATTAACGAGCGTTTGTTAAACACTCTATATCCCTTGCTCTTGGCAGCATAGCCAAGGAAAATACCATCGTCAGCTTTGGCATCAAATTTGCCTAAGTTATCTTTGGTGTTAAGGATAGAACATCTACAACCAAAAAACTCTAAAATAAGAAACATTTGGGGTTCTTCCAAACCAAAGCTCATAGGGTGTTTTCTTCGTAATAGGACGAATAAGCACCCTATTTTAAATGTGGCATGCTGTACTGACAGATTCAGCCCAAAAGTATTTCGGAATTGAAAACTTATTCAACATGACTCTAGCCATATCGCCAAGAGTCCTATTCTTCCGCTCCACAACACCATTTTGTTGAGGAGTTCTTGGACAAGAAAACTCATGATCAAAACCATTAGAATCACAAAACTTTTTAAAATCAATATTTTCGAATTCGCCTCCATGATCACTTCGGATTCGAGTAATCATGTAGCCTTTTTCGTTTTGAACTTTTTTAACAAAAATCTTGAAAACCGAAATAGCATCACTTTTATTTGTAAAAAAGAAAACACATGTAAATCTAGAAAAAGCATCAACTATAACAAAAGCGTAGAGTTTTCCACCAAGACTGGCTACTCTACTAGGGCCAAATAAATCCATATGAAGAAGTTGCAAGGGTCTAGTAGTTCTTACAGAGTTTATGGAATAAAATGAGGACTTAGTTGCCTTATTCAATTCACATTCGGCACATACCGTGTCCTTTTTGAATGTGATGTCGGGCAAGCCTCTAACTAGCTTCTTAGTCGATAGCCTGGATATAGTATCCATGTTGGCATGACCAAGACGCTGGTGCCACAGTAACCTTTCATCCTTATGAGCATATAGGCATCTACCTGCATTGTTAGTATCTCTAGACAGATAGAAAATATAAATATTATCCTCTCTTACCCCTTCAAAAGTAATGTCTCCTGTTGACCTATCATAAATAAAGCATTTATTTTGTCCAAAGTTAATGTCATATCCATGGTCATCAAGATAACTAATGCTGAGCAAGTTATGCTTTAACTCGGTCACTAGGCAGACATCCTTTATTACGAGAGAGGGAGGATGACCAATAATACCATTACCTATAATATACCCTTTTAGGTTGTTACCGAAGGATACATATCCTTCTCTCTTCATCGATAGTGATGCGAAAAGATTTGTGTCTCCTATCATATGCCGCGAGCATCCACTATCGAGAATCCACTTACTCTTAGTTGAGGAGGGAAGGTCCACCTACATCAAGAGTAGATGTGACCTTTGGTACACAAGTTCTTGAGGGTCCTGAAAAGTTAGTTTTCAAAAACCATGCATATATCTTTCTATCTACTAATCTTCTAATTCTATATTGTGGTGAAATGTGTCTATGTAATCCACAATAAGTACATATAGCATTCCTATTTATGTTAGGAGCATGCATATGATGTCTATGAGTAGAGTGATGTAGAGTAGCATGATAATATGTAGAGTTAGCATGGTGGTGATGTCTATATGGAATAGCATGGTGATGATGTCTATATGTAGAGTGATGGTGATTTTGTACAACATAGTGATGATTGTATCTATGTATATCATGATGATTCTGTGACATATGAGAACTGTTTTTACGTGCATGTGGTTTGTGTGCTTTATGAAAGTGTGTGTATATGTAAGCATGATTACGTGCTGCAGGTGGATGACGTGGTTGACTAGTATGAGTAGTGTCATGCTTTGTATGTGTCTCTTGTGATTGGGTTTGAGGTTGAGCAACCAGTTTTCCTAATTTAGTCTCTAATTTCTTAGAGACAGCCTACAGTTCAGTAACCTTAGCATTCAAACCACATATATTAGTAATAGAAATCTTGTGTCTACTCTTTTCTTCAGCAAGCTCCGTGTTGAGTGCTGTGATTTCTTGTGTTTATTGTTCAATGCGTGCTTCGGCATCATGTAGGCTTATTTTAAGCTTAGATACCTCATTTGTGACTTTCGTGGGTGAAGTGTCTCTAATGTTATCAAGCAGTAGAGAAAGTCTTTGAATTTCGACTTCATGACTTTTGATCTTTTCCTTGGCATGTTTATATTTACCAATGACCTTTTTGTGATCATCAAGTAAATCGGTGAAAGCATCGCCAAGTTCATCAAAAGTGAAATCATCAAGAGTTTCATTTGATACCTTGTCGGACGTTACCATTAGGCACACGTTTGCAGCGTCTTGAGGAGAGTCCTTTTCTTCCTCGGAGTCACTAACTTCGCTTTCATGCCAAATGCTTGTGTTGGCATATTTCTTTGAGGAAGCCTTCTTGTATGGTTTCTCATAGCTGTTGTTCTTCTTTAAGAATGGACAGTCTTTTCGGACGTGTCCCGTCTTCTTGCAACTATAGCATGTTGGCTCTTCTTCATCATCTTCTTGTGGTTCTTTCTTTCTTCGGTTGAAGCGAATGAATTCCTTGAAGTTACGGACAAGGAGAGCTTGATCATCACCTTCCGAGTTGTCGTCATCCGTCTCTTCAGAGTCAGTCCTTCGTCGATGAGCTTTAAGGGTGATCTCCTTAGCCTTAGGAGCAGGCTCTTCAAAGTCTTTGAGGTCAAGCTCATGAGTCATCAGCTTTTCCATCAAGGTCTCCATGGATATAATTGTGAGATCATTTCCTTCTATGATGGCTGTCACCTTAGGGTTCCAAATCTTTGGTAGCCCCCAAAGTAGCTTGCGAATCTTCTCGTGATTTGTATATTGTTTGCCGAGCAAAGATAGGGGATTGATGATGTCGAGGAATCATGTGAACATTTGTGTGATCGTCTCATTTAGCTTCATCTTAAAAGCCTCATATTCTTGAGTGAGACGGCTTATCTTCGATTCCTTGACTTGGGTGGTTCCTTCATGCGTCCCTTCTAGAAGTCTCCATACTTCGTGAGCGGTGGTGTATGTTGAGACCCTGTTGAATTCATTCCTGTCTATAGCACAGAATAAAGCATTAATAGCTCTTGCGTCGAGACTTGCATGTTTCTTCTCCTCGTCAGAATATTTGTCATGTGGTTTTTCAACGAGATCACCATTGACAACTATCCTGGCAGGCTTTTTATAACCATCGGTGACGATGGTCTACAGGTCAAAGTCTAGCGACTTGAGATAAAAGCTCATCCTTGTTTTCCAATAGGTGTAGTTAGTTCCATCAAATAGGGGAGGCCTATGAGTGGACTGCCCTTCACCGTGATTGGAAATCAAGGATTGTGTGGTTGCTATGGATCAGCTCTAGGATTTAGTCCTTGTTGAGAGAATAGAGCTCCGATACCAATTGAAGAACAGATGGCAACTCTAGAGGGGGATGAATAGAGTTTATAACAATAATAACCAATTAAAATTAAACTCTTTCTCAAGCTGAAAGTAATCAGAGTAAATGCGAAAATAAATAAGGAGCAAGAAAGCATACGCAAACACAGCCGATTTTTAACCTGGTTTTCCTCGTGGAGGACTAGTCCAGGCCTGAGAACTCTAACTCAGGATTAAATCCACTATTTGTGAAATAGTAGTTACACCCCGTACCTTTTCTTCAGAAGAGCACGTCAACTTCTTACAAAGATCGTAGTGGCGATGCTTGGAATTTTCCAAGCAACTTCTTGAACTCTTGCACAAACTCCTGACTGAAAAGTACTGAGCACTTGAGGCTTAGGGAGCTTGTGGCTAGTAGATGAAGAAGGGTATGGCTTATATGGAGCTTTAGAGAGAAGAGAAGAGAAGATTGGATGAATGAAAATGAGAGAATTCATGGCCTATTTATAGGATATCAGGTAGGCAGAATTCGGCCAGAATTCTGGTTGGAATTTTAAAAAATTTGGCCGTTGGACAACTTGTAACCAGCCAACCCTAAAAATTAGGGTGCTAATTTTTAGGAGGCAGAGTTCGGCCCGAACTCTGTCTCCAGAGCACAGAATAGGTCATGGGTCCAATTGGCTTATTTGGATATGTGCGGAGCTATAGGATTTTGGGTATGGTTATAGGCTAAGTCTCAGATGCTCAGTACAGCTCAGTTTACATAAGTCTAGACTCAATAAAATTGTAAAAATACAGACTCAAAATAACTTGCATTGCAAATCCGAGCTGTCGTCTGACTTATACTGGATATAGTCTTCATGTGTCGTATTGAATTATCACAAGTATTATGTAGTCAATTCTATCAATATTTGGTTGACTGTGATTTTGTGTCAACATATACTCCAATGGTGCTTGCCGTCTCGCAAAACAAAACGGAGACTTGCTCATGTTGCCCATCAACGGCAAGTTCCTAAAGAAGTATTATGTCTGAAACGACATACCAAAATATCTCAGACTGTCGAGTTATGTTCCTTCTGGTACCGCTGAACCCACAGTCTGCCTCCAAAATATCTCAGACTGTTGAGTTATGTACCCTCCGGTACTACTGAACCCACAGTCTGCCTCCAAAATATCTCTAATTGTTGAGTTATGTACCCTCCGGTACCGCTGAACCCACAGTCTGCGACCAAAATATCTCAGATTGTTGAGTTATGTACCCTCCGGTACCACTGAACTCACACTCGACATCCAAACACCAAAGATTATCTGTCACTACCAATTTTCTAGCTTGGGAGTATTTTGGTCATTTTTGAAATTTTGTGAATTATTTGGAATTATTATTTATTGTTTGGACTTATTATAATTAATATGATTTTTAGTGATTTTTAGTGATTTTTGGTAGAATTGATTTTGGCCCTATGGTTGACTTTGACTAGTGTTGACTAGAAGACTAACCTAGGTTAAGACCACTTGGTTAGGTTAAGTAAACTTGGGTTGACCTAATTTAGTGAGGTTTAAGTCATTGGAACTTGTTTGGAGAGATTTGGAGTTGATTTGACTAATATGGCTTATGACTTCATAAGTCATGACTAATGACTTAGGCTTAATAGCCCATAGGCCCACACCATGAACCAACCCTAACCCTAGTCAGCCCATGGAAGCCACTCTTGACCCTTTCCCATTCTATTTAATGCCCCTCAAAGTTAGGGCTAGCCTCCATTAGGTTTTCTTGCCAAGTTTTAGAAAGAGGTATTTCTCCATCTTCCGTAAATCCTAGTAAATCCATTTTAATTCCTTTTTAACCCAAACAAATTGCATTGAGTCCTAAATTTCCTCTACTTGCTGTTGGTAATAACTATTCTCAGATTTGGAGAGCATTGGAGGAGTTTGGCCATCAAGAGGAGCACCTCTTTGTGGAGCTTTTTGAAGCTTTGGATACTCTTAGATAACTCTCTATCCACCCCATAGAATCCTGAGATTTTTGCATCATTAGGGAGCCCTAGACCTAACCTAACGGTAGGAATAGGAAACCCTAAGAATTCCTGTCCTTTCGTGTCCAAACTGGACACTTATCAGTGCCTAGCTTTTTGTGTTCGACGAAATGCCTGTGAGAATAAAATGTTTTTCATTTCAAAAACTAATTGAAAAGAAAATTAGGTCTTGTATTGTAGATCAGGAATCCTGAGGACTGAGTCGAAGTTTTGGTGTCCTCGTGTACAAAACGGACACGCACATACACGTACAGACACGGTGGCAGTGCCCTGCTGCCACGCGTGTAGTACTCACTGCACAGGCCATTAGGAACTACCAAATTTGGTGTGGGGCTCGGGGCAGTGACTGACAAGTCACTCTCTAAGTTTCAGGACACCTAGTGTCGTGTCGGACACGGATTTTGGCACGCACTGATATTGAACTGTATTGTGCGCACGAATTTTTCCTACTGATACGGTCTTCGCGTCGGACACTAACACATTTTGGGCTCGATGCAGAGTGTTGAACCTCTAGCCTGAGACCTAAGCTACCTATGGACACGTTCACGAGACCCCACGTGCTTTGTGTCATGACCTAGGTCGATCGACACGACTGGACGAGCCTGTGCACAAACTGTGCACTGAGCAGTGTACTCGTGTGTGTTCGAGTGTGCTGGACACTTCGTGTCCACTCTAGTGGACACGAGTGATACCCCTTAGACCCAGGACACATGGGTATCACACTGGTACACCTGTTTGTGAAATTAAATGGTTAATTTGAGTTTCGAATGGGAAACATTTCGTGTATCAGTGCTTAAATCAATTAGTTTACTTTATGAAACTGTCAAGGGGTTTAAGAACCCATTTCCCTGAGATTCAATATTAAAATTAGTTTAGAAACTATATTGTATATGTATGCATATCTGTTTGTTGAATCATGTGGTTTTTTTTTGTTTAGAATGGGAAACAGTTCATGTATCAGTCGAAATTCAGTTTATATACATGTTAGTTCAGTTGAGTTTTAAAACTGAAATAAGATTCAATGATTTAAATATTAAATGAGATGCACATGTGAATGTTTGGATTGATTACTGTAAATCAATAAACTGAGAATTCCTGAAAAACAATCCCATTGTACTGTTTGAATAAAACTGGGAAAAAAACTGAGATTGAATGGTTAAAACTGAATGTGAGACTAATGTTAGTTTAGAGTTAACTGGAAATAGTGTGTAACCTGAGATTACTGTATAACATGTCCTTGAATTACAATGTAATGAAATCTTGAGTACCACATATAAGGGTTCACACATTCCTGTCTTATTTTCCTGCCACATTGTGTACAGAACACACACATTGTATACATATTCCTGCACTGTATATACATATACATTCCTGTGTTCTTTCAACCTGAGATTTAGTGTAGGTTAAATGCTTTGTTTTCCTTTTCCCTTTTAACTGAGTTCATGAGATGTTTAACTTGATAATAGTTAGGTTTTAACTGAAGTGAATTTGATTCACTGTTATACAAAACTGAGATGTTGTGTAAAAACCTGAGAACTGAAATTCAATGAAATGGAAAACCTGAGACTGAATTGTGTGAACTGATAAATTGATTCACTGAAATGAGATAAACTGTTACACACAAACCTGGGAATTTATTTCCTAATATGCTAACTAATGATAGGGACTTTAGGCTCACATGGTATGGCATGTACACACACCCTTTCACTGAAATTTCACATTGAACTTAATGACACACTCTCACATCTCACAAATTTCCACACACACACATTGCCACCCTTGTATCACCCACACATGTTTCACACACATACAAATTCACTTCTCAAATTTCCTTCTTTCCTTTTCAATATATAATTGTATATGTATGTTTACATGTATCTAGTTTCCTACATAGCTATATTATATTAAATGTGTATGATTCCTATATGTAAATATAGTGTATAGATATTACTTTGGGTATTGTACTAGTAGGCTTGTATTGGTATGGTGTATAGGCCTAGAGTTATAGTTTGACTTAGAGTTGACCAAACCTTAGAGTTGACCTAGTTTGACTAAATGTTGACTTTGGTTGACCCAGAGTTGACCAAGTTTGACTTTGACCTAGAATGACCAAAAAATTATGTAGATCGCATTACAAATTTCTTTTACCTTATGTTAAACACATTGTGACCTGTCTTGCTCTAAAATAGGACTCATCTACTCTGCCAGGACATCTACACTTACCAGATACTCAGGATATCAGGCGAGTACATTCTCTGACCGTTTCATACTTGCTATAACTTATATTCCTGCTCTAGATTTACTTTACTTGTATGTTGTCACATTGGTAACACGGATTGGTACTATATGGATCCCTTCGTGAGATGTTATCCCCCTCAGGAGCATCAGGTACTTCATGTCTGTGCGTTTCACTTACATCATGTATCATCATGCTTCACTATTCATGCTCGCTCTGTATTCATGTACTCTCATGTTCGCAGAGTCCCCCATGAATCAATTTTACGTGTGCTCTCATCACGGAGACAGCGTAACATGTCTAGATCCTTGTGTATTGGTTGGGGCTGGGGGAGTAGAAATAGCATGTGAATAATTCCAAATAATATAATCTTGAACCTCCTCTCATGAATCACCTCTACCTGTTCACATGTCTAGCTTGTACTCTGATTCACTAGTCACTAATAGTTCTCTACCTATAGTAGATATTTCATTATAGGTATCTCTTTTACTTCATGTACTTTCTTTCAGTTATTAATATATCGTACTCTATTGCATGTTTATTATCTTCTGACATGATATGAACTGCGTGAGATGTATTGTGCTCGCTCCTGTCCTGACTGGACCTGTTGAAAATATTACAGAGGACGAGGAGGAGGCTGGTGTGGATACCTATTACGGTGCTACCTTAGATGAGTGCCTGGACCTGGACCAGCAGCAGGTCCACTAGCTGTGGATGACATACCCTTAGACTAGGATGTTTTATTTACAGTAATCTATGGATGATTGTACTTATTGATACTTGGGATCTGGAATTTTGTATTATCTTAGACACTTAGACTCTCTAATGTACTTGGGTTTTCTATTTCATTTCAGCTGTTCTTTTATCTATCTACCTGCTATCTTATCATCTGTCTTAGTTGTGATCGAGTTACTTCTGCTATGTCACCCCCATTTGGGGAGTATGAACTGTTCAAGTTTTATATTGTTAGATGTTGTGACCTAGGACAGTGTTCTACCGCCGACACTGCGGCGTAGGCTGGAGGTACCCACGTCTCGTGCCCTAACTCTAGGGTGCGGGTCGTGACATTATCGGGTCATACACCTTTTGGTACCACTGTACTCACCTACATTCATCCTCAAAATATCCCAGATTGTAGAGTTATGTACCCTCCGGTACCACTGAACTCACATTATGCCGCCAAATCTTCCAGATTGCCGTGTTACGTGCCCGCAGGTACCGCTGAACTCCCATCCTGGTCAATCTATATCGCATCTTTTGGGTGGTAAGTCACGTATAATCATACCTCTGAACTTTCTCCCTAAAAGGAGCTCCTTCCTCATGATCCTCTACCCGTACTTCCAGTGCACAAAAAGTATAATAGATCCACAAATTTCTAAGACAACCATGTTGATGCTACATCTGAATTGTTTCACTTCCATCAAAAACAAACCGCCCCCTCATATAGAACTTCCATGTCGATGCTACCTCTGAGTTGTTCTATGTACCCCTTCATGGAGCCCACTTCTACCATGTCTTCATTACCTCTAAATAGGAAGGCTCCATCGAAGAAACCCTCATATTTGCCATGTCCTCATTACCTCTGAGTAAGTATGTTGGTTCTCCCTCAACTTATTATCCCTATCCAGAACCAGGGTACACCCAGGATAATAGGTCCACAAAAGTCTTCTATTGGGACAATCACTACACGCAAAGAATAGAGCGAGTGTGTTCTGTTCATTCAAAATCAGTTACGTAACTACATCTCATGAGCAAGCCAGAAAGTTCTCCGTCGTTTCATTTAGACAAGAAAGGAAAAAGATTTCATTGATGTCCGAAAAAAAGAAGCGAAACACAAGCTACAGCAAAGACAGACAGAAAAAGCAAGACAGACATTTATGAGGGCCTACAAATCCTAGTTGCGGGGGCGCATATACCAATCCCTCAACCATTTTTCATATGAAGGATCCAATTGAGTAAAATCCTCATCCAGAGCAGGAGGGTCAGAACTTCCAATACTACCGACGTCAGACTGGGGTTCCTCCTTTATAGCAATTTCAATAGGCACCAGCTCTCCTTTTGATCCTCCATTTTTGGTATTACCTCCTCCTTAACAAGCGATGACTCTTGCTTGAAAGGGGGCAGCATCTCTTCCTTCACAATGATCTCAGCCTTTGGCAGGGTTGTTGCAAGAATCAAAGATAAAAAGAAACAAAGTTAGAAGATGGTCAGGGCCTTATGCGGCACAGTCCAAAATGGGGCTTATGCGGTCTTGTTTGAGAAAGCTTCGTGCGGTTCAATTCAGAAAGTCCTTATGGGGTTCAGTTCATGAAGTGCTTATGCAACCCTCATGCGGCCCAGACATAGGGTATACTCCCATGCGGTTCGGGAGGCACACGCAGCATAGTATGCGAAGACGAAGAAGGCCCGCGCATAAATATGCGACATAGCCATAGTTCTGAGTTCAACCTCACCAGCAATAGTGGGGTGGACATCGGAGTGCACTTCAGGCACCGTGGCCGACGAGGGAAGCGGCTTTATTGTCCTTCGCCACAGCAGAAGCAGCCTTAGAAGACTTGGGGGCCATTATTGATCGAAGAAAGAAGAAGAAAGAGGATGACAGTTAGGGCAAGAAGTGCTTAAATTGGGAAGGAGAGTAAAGAGTTTCTCTCTTTACTTACTCTTATTTATAGGAGGCCAAAGGAGAGACACGTGGATTGATGAACGCTCCGAGTCTCGTGCTGCAGGTAAAACTGACTCCTAGGATTTTGT
>JANAVB010032124.1:0-23395 GCA_029216955.1 Iris pallida
TTGAAGTTATCTTTTGGAGAAGCATGCCTAGCATACTCTTGTTTGAAGAGGAGTCATATGGAGTCTATACGCTCACTTGATGAGGAGTCGTATGAAGTCCATACGCTACTTGATGAGGAGTTGTATGAAGTTCATACGCTGTCTTGATTAGGAGTCGTATGAAGTCCATACGCTGGCTTGATGAGGAGTCATATAAAGTTCATACGCTGCCTTGATGAGGAGTCGTATGAAGTCCATACGCTGCTTTGATGAGGAGTCGTATGAAGTCCATACGCTGCCTTGATTAGGAGTCGTATGACTGGGGAAGTAGACACGTGGCTGTCCTCAATCTTCTCGAATACGCCATATTTCTTAATAACTGATGAATATCTCTCGAGCGTGTTGCAGATATTACGGCTGACAGGCTGTCAGATCTGATAGTAATGATGGATGTGCATTTATGATGGCTAATGAGCTGTCTTCGTAAAAGACGAAATTAACTCTCGAAAATCCATACGACGGTTAATTCTCCTAAGACAGCTGTTCTTTGCACGAAAGACGAAGTGTCAGATTCATTGTCCACTGAGTGTATGCTGTGCTGTCAGTCGAGAAATAATAATATATTCACTGAGCGTATGACTTTTGTACTGAGCGTATGGCCTTTGGCTGAGCGTATAGCCTTTGGCTGAGGTATGGCCTTTGGTTGACTTAGTCTTATGTCAGCATGTCAGGATTTTTCACACCCTACAAGACCCCCTTCAAAGTTTTTGAACTTTATGATTTTCAAAAGTTCAAAATTACTTTGAATTCAAAGTGGAAATGACTCTTGACACGCTAGCAGTGTGTTATCTCCTCGATATCAGTGCATATCTCTAGGGATTCTGTATTTTGAAAATAATTGCCGTTGGGCTTCTCTTTCTTCTATAAATAGGCCTTTAAGAACTGACTTTCTTTTTTTACTTTTGCCTTCGTCTTGAGAGAGAAACCAGAGCTCGATTTCTTCTTCTCTAACCTAATCTTTGTCAATGGCACCCAAGCTCGATGCTGCTACGAAGGGGAAAGGCAAGGCTCCTACAGAGCCGTCTCGACCCGCCGCCGTGACCACTAAGAGAACTGCCAAGCAGCGTCTTCCACAGAGCGAACATCCGTTGAGACCCCTCTATGGTGAGGATGGGAACGATGAACTGTAACCATCCCCTTTTTAGGGCTCTGGTTAGACAAAATAGAATACGTATTCCTTTTTAGGGTCAATACGTCAGAAAATACACTTCTCTTTAGGGTTTAGTAGTATTTCATGTTTTTCGTCTATACGAAAAATATGTTTTGAGCGTATTTCTGTAAGATACGCATATCTTTGATAGAAATGTCAAAATACGCTAATCTGAAGGAATACGCTATGTCAAGTCGTCTTGTTGAGATACACTGACTCTTTTATTAGCGTATCTTTAATGAACGTCTTGCTAACCATTCATTCTTTAACGAATTCCATACGACTGCTTGCTTTAGTTTGAACATACACGTAGCTGAGTGTATGTAGAACTTAGAATCTGTCGTACGTTTAGGATAGACTGAGCGTAGGTTAATCCTTGAACTTGACATACGCTTAGGATGGACTGAGCGTAGGTTGAGATTTAAACGTGACATACGCTTAGGATGGACTGACCGTAAGTTGAGCTTTAAACTTGACATACGCTTAGGATAGACTGAGCGTAAGTTGGTCTTTGAACTTGATATCCCTTTGTGTTAAGAATTTTTAACCTCTTATTTCTCCTTTGTAGTGGATATTCTGGCCCAAGAAGCTCAGTTTGAAGGATGTGCAGGGAGCAACTATAAGAGTGATCTATCCCATGTCCACTTTCCACAATTTGATGAACCTTCTACAAGGATAGCCATTCTGAAAAATCAAGACAGTGAAGCCCTGCTGAGTCTGATAAGTGGTCAACCACTGCAGAGTGTGGACAGTGTTACTCACTCAAAACCGGCATTTTTATTCGGGGATGCTGTTGACAAAGACTCTCAACCAGCCTCCGATAAAGTGTCATACTCATATTACCGGGATGGCGATGCGACCCAGCCGATGTATTTGACTGGATTGTCCAAGAGTATCAACATAGCTCGTTTGTTCCATGCAAGTCATCAAAGGCACATGAAGTGGGATATTACTCCAACTCGTCAGGCAAAATCTGGATGAGTAGGGTACAGACAGGGAAGATTTTGCAGTGGTACTGAGCCGCATGTTTCAGTTTTGCGAGGATTATTGCCCTCCACAATTCCCCCTGAGGATTCTTCACTTCTGATGCCAGTTAGAGTCCCAATATTCGCAAATGAATTTGCACAACTAGACAATGCTGTTTATCCGAAACAGTCCATGAGACTCACTGGTCTCGCGAATCCAGAGAATACCAGATGGACTGCTCTCGTGAGATGGATTCTGAGAGATTATGGAAATCAGTTGAAGGCAATAGGCCTGTATGATGCCATTAAGTGCACTGCTTATGGTTTTAGGCCGAACCCAGATTTGTTCCTGGCACTAGCAGAAAGGTATAACTACCGCACTGGAACTTTTATGACTCCGAGAGGCGAGATGGGATTCGCTCTCCACGAAATAGCATACATTTCTCAGCTGCCGACAGGAGATCTACCATATGAGGAGTATATCCCGTTTATTGATGAAATAAACAAAATCTCTGACGCCAACCCGCTAATTCTTTATGTATTTGAAGAATTAATGTGCCACTACAGTATCTGTAAGGCCTTTTATAAGGCAAAGATATAGATTCAGGCTGCTATACTTCGAAGTGGATGGCCTATTTATTCCAAGGCTGCACCGAAGAAACTCAGAAGAAGAAGAAGACCGAACAATATATTGGTCGTTTTAAACCTCTGAGTCAAGCTGAAATTGACAGATTAATCCAGAAGACCACCCATGATGACATCATCATTGAAGAAGATGAAGGCACCTATAAAGCTGGTGATAGGTTAGAGACCTACATAAAGCAAGGTGGCCGGTATTTATCTATTGAAGGTCATCTGGCTGGATTTCTATCCCTTTGGCTGAGAAGATTTGTAGTACCCGGCACCTGTTCGGCAGACAGGATGCACAGAGGAATCATATTTGCAGCGGTCCGTCTGACATTCGGGTACAAGATGGACATGCTAACGGCGATGACATGCCGTCTGAATGCTGGTTTAAGGGCATACGCAGACAGAATGTTTAACTTGGCGAGGAAGAAATTAACAGCATTTCCTCGGATAGAAATGCCCTTCACATATTTGTATGGCTGGCTGCTCCTCCATTTCGAATCTTTTATGAGTGCTGGAGTGGCTAGACCAGATGATACTTTCTTAGAAAGATACCGTCATACTCCCAAGTGGAAATATGACACCTTGACAGACTGCAGGACTATTCTGAATAGGAAAGAACTATGGAGTTTCACCTGTGTTCCTCCGCCTATCGGTTATGAGACTATGCCTGCGAGGATGATTGATGGCACTGGTGTTAATGAACTGGATGATGTCCAGCATGAATGGCTGAAGAGAATTAGACCATCTCACCTGGTCTGTCGTCATGACGACATTACTTATTTAGAGCCATATCTTTCGAGTAGATTTGCTCGACAATTTGGCTATGATCAGCTGCATGTAGGAAATGCAATGACATGCTTCAATCATCAAGGCGGCTTGATCGATGGTGCTAGAGCCTGGATATATTATGTTGCCAAAGGCACTGGAGCTACCTTTACAATGCCAGATCCGGTGAATCATCGGAAAGGAGCTAGGATGTTGGCGTCTTATGCCAAGTTTTATGTATCTGCGAATACATTTGATGAAAAATTTAGCATCTTGGGTAAGAGCTTTATTCATGTTACTAAGAAGTCAGCCAAATCGACTCTGCTAGAAAATTGTCATGATCGGGAGGATCCTCTCGCTACCGATGAGATTTATGAAGAAGTCTCAATGGGAAATCTCTTTCCTGATGAACTTCATCAGCCACTGCACGTACCGCTTGGAAATGTCGAGAAGAGTGTATCTGCTGAGGATACACCAAAGAGAAAGCGTGGCCAGGGTACTTCCGGGCCCGCTCCAAAAAGAGTCACTCGAGCAGAAGGTCGTAGTCACGTAGGGATTACTATCCTGGAGACTTCTCCTGCTTCGAGTCAACAAACAAAAGATGCTGACGAAGAAGGTAGTGATCCCAAAGAAGATTATCCTACCATTCCACTAATGAAAAGGGTAGAAAAAAGAAAAGTGGTAGTTTCGAAGACCAAATCTGTAATTTGTCTTGATGCAGAAAGCTCCACCAATCGTGCTGAACGATTGGCTCGAGAGAAACAAACCGTCCTTGCTCCTCAGCAAGGAGTTGAAGAGGGATCTTCTACTGCCGAGAAGATTATTGAAGTTTCTTCCCCTGTACCCTCGGAAGTGCAGCCTACGTAGGATACTAATATAGAACCTGCTGCAGAGGATGTGCTAGAAGAATCGGCAGCTGAGCCATCTCCTGATCGAACAACACTGGCTGCCGAAGATCTTTCCAAGGTAGTGGATGAGCATGTCGAACCATCTGAAGAAGAACAGGTTGACTATGAACCTTCATCTCATTCCTTTGAAGATGAGGGTATGGAGATTGAAGATGAGTCACCAACTAAAATCCGTGTTGATGAGTTAAAGACGGCCGGCCAACATTCGGGGTTGACTCCGGAGCCAGAGAACCTTCTAGAAATAGAAGTCCATGTTCCGAGCACCTCTGGGGCAGGAAGCAGTGAAATAAGGCCAGTATCAGAAGACACTTTGAATAGACTGCGAATAGGGCTGAACGATCCTAGAGAAACAGAGTACGAGCCCACTTCAGGTAATATCTTATTCAATACAGTTTTATCTTTTCTTGTTTTTTATTGTCTTTAATTCTGATCAAGCTTCTTTGATTCCAAAAGTTGTAGGAACTACACCGGCAATGAGCTCGACTCATGCTCCACCTGTTCGGACTGAGGTTGGTGAGGGAAGCTCGTATTTACAACATTCTCCAAAAGCACATACCTCTGTTTCCAGAGTAGAGTCTATTCCGGCTCCTTCTTTCACAATGGCAGCAACACCTGGTTTTAAAACAGGGATAGCAAGGACCATGGCGATATATTCAGATATTATTTATTCATATCTGGATACATTCTCCAGGCAATTCATGAAGGACGAGACTATGCCTTTTTCAAATCTTCGAACGGCGAATAATTTCCCACTCTTAGCTTTGCGACAGGCTGGTTATGAAACTCAGTGCACTTTCTTTGAGCATCTCCTAGATGATTTGGAAGTAACTATTCATAAATACTGGAAGATCAAAAAAGAAGATATTAAATCTTTGACTGTGGCTGAGATTGCTCAACTAGAACGTGAGGCTCAAATCCAGCAGGCTGCTTTAAAAGAATTCCTCGCTTTATCATCTGAGAAATTAATGGCGAAGGATGAGGAAATAGTATCGACTCGTCAGAAGATACAATGTCTGGAAGCTGAGGAAATGTCTAGAGCTGAAGAACTTCAAAAGCTAAAAGAAGAATTAGCTCGTATCCATGAGCGTATTGCATCCGCAGAAAAGGAGCAATCTGATATTATCACTGCTCGTAAAACCGAAGCTACCCGTTATCAGGTCTTACAGCAAGAGCGGGAACAGATGCAGACTGATCAGATAGAAGAAACCAATCGTCGCAGTTCTATTATCATTAATTTTGATCAACAGATAGTTGCGATTGAAGCAACAGAGCGAATTCGTAAATCTCATGAAGAAAAGATGAATCATGTACTTGCTCATATTCAGGAGATTATTACTCCTTCTAAATAGATTAATACTCACCTGTAATCAGTATTTTAATTTTGATTTTGATTAAAGAAATGAGTATTTGACTTGATTTTGATTTTGTGTGTGATGTTTTTGTAGAAAATATGTTCAGAGGTAAATAATACATGACATATTTTAATGGAATGAAATATACAAATGAATTTTGTAATTTCATCAGATGAGAGAAAATTAAATACAGATATAAAGATATCTTTGGACTTAATTTTCCATGATCTTTAGACTCAGAAATCAAAAGACTAGATATCATTTTCATAGAATAGAAAATATGATACTGAGATAGAAAATTCAGAGGTAATATGGACGTGATTTTCTATATAAGATCATTATTAAATCCACTGGAGATCTAATAAGACAGAATATCAAATTCTCTGGGAAGATGATATGTGGTTGAATATCAATTTCCGCTGGGGATAATGATATCGAGACGACATTTGTAGGGAAGAATAAACTCTGAAAATATCATATATCAACGAGATTTATGCATAATATTTCTTTAAGAATTTGTCGTTGATAGGCATCATCGTGACTTTACCATCCATAGAGGTAAGCTGATATACTCCATTTGAGAAAACTTTGTTTACTACGAATGGGCCTTCCCATTTTGCATCGAACTTGCCTTTGCTCATATGTGTCATAGTCATTGGATGCTTGACGGTGAGAACAAGTTCTCCTTTCCGATATGCTCTGACTTTCACCTTCTGGTTAAAAGCTTTTAAAATTCGGGCCTGATACAGCTCGATATTTTGTTGAGCATATAATCGTTTTTCGTCTAGAGCTTCTAGTTCTTGAAGTCGAAGATGATTATTGTTCTCTGTTGTAAGTTCATTGGAGATTGCGATTCTCAGAAAAGGAATCTAGATTTCGAGGGAAAGGACAGCTTCGCACCCGTATACCAAAGAGAAAGGCGTACACCCGGTCGCATTATGAACTGTGGTACGGTAGGCCCATAAACATTCACCAAGCTTCTCGCTCCAGTTGCGCTTGTTAGAAGAAGAAAACTTTTTCAGGAGTTTGATGATGGTTTTATTGAAAGCTTCCGCCAATCCATTAGCTGCTGGATTATATGCTGTAGAAGCTAGGTTATTGATTCGATGGTTATCGCAGAATTGAGTAAATTTCTGACTGACGAACTGTGGTCCATTATCATGGATAATATGCCGAGGAACACCAAATCGATAGATGACATGATGCTTGACGAAGTTGATAACGTTGGAGGTTTTGACTTCGGATAGCGGGATTGCTTCAGTCCATTTGGAAAAGTAGTCAGTTATTGCTAGAATGAACCGGTGTCCTTTTGATGATGGTGGGTTGATGGGGCCAATGATGTCCATGTCCCAGGCCTCGAAGGGCCATGATGCCACTGTCGGGTGTAAGAACTCTGACGGTTGATGGATAAAGTCTGCATGGATTTGACAGGCTTTACATTTTCGGGCATATTGAATGGCGTCAGCCACCATCGTGGGCCAATAATAACCCATACGTCGGATGCGATCTTGAAGTTTAGGACCTGGTTGATGGGCTCCACAAACACCATCATGTGCTTCACGGATAATCTGTTGCGCTTCCTCACCAGCTATGCATTGGAGGAGAAGACCATCATAGGTCCGACGATATAGTGACTTTGTCGTATGATTATAATAGAATCTGAGAGATCGACGCCGGATAGACGCTGCTTCTCTAGGATTATCGAGAAGTATGTCATACAATACAAAGTCTAGAAATGGACGTCTCCAGTCTTCGTTTATGGCGTCTGTTTCGTTGGAAAAGACGTATTCCATAGTAGAATCGGAAGAAGACGAGGATGCTCTGTCAAACCCTAATCCAGTGTTAAGGTTAGAGGAATTAAATCCATCAGGGATGAGAGAATTTTTGTCTGGGTCATGGGGAAATCTCAAAGCCAAATTATTCTCAATATTGAATAGCTTCCGATTATGAACCACTATAACTTGTTGACGTCTGACCGGTATAGCTAGCACAGCGACAAGATTAGCCAGAGCATCGGCTTCATTATTACAGGCTCGCCGAACGTGTTCAATAAAGAAACCTTCAAAAGAAGAGGCCATGGAGAGTGCTGCTCGATAATAATGTATCAAATCCTGATGACGGACTTCATGTGTACCTCTGATTTGATTGATGATAAGTTTGGAATCTCCGTAAACTTCTAAATACTGAATATCTAGATGTTTAGCGAGTTGAAGACCGATGAGTAACGCATCGTATTCGGCTACATTGTTTGAACACGATTGATCCAAAGAGTAAGCCCTTTGAATAGCCAGCCCTTCCGGGGATACAAGAACAATCCCGACTCCAGCGACAATATTGTCGTAGGGACCCATTCTAGACGCTCCATCAAAGAATAGACGTCAGGTAGAAGTTTCTTCAGAAACATGATTTGAATCTATAACTTCATCTGGAATCTTGTCGTATAATTTAGAATCCTCTGGAACTGCATGAGCTGCCAGAAAATCAGTAAGAGCCTGTCCTTTAACTGACTTTTGAGGAATATAATGCATGTCATGCTGAGCTAACAAGATTCCCCAATTAGCTAGTCTAGAGTTGAGGATACCGGGTTTCTTCATCATAATCCTGATAGGATTCACTCTGGAAATGACATGAATCGTTTGACCGATGATGTAATGTCGCGTCTTCTGAATGGCAAACATTAATGCTAAGCATTCTTTCTCAATTGGAGAATAATGTGGTTCAGCACCTGTCATTGTGCGACTGAGGTAATAAATAGCCTGTTCATGGCCATCTTTGTTTTTCTGGGCGAGTAATGCACCGAGAGAATGATCCATGGCTCGAACATATAGAAGGAATGGTATTCCTGAGACGGAAGGTACCAAAACTGGAGGGTTCATGAGGTACTGTTTGATATCGTCAAATGCTTTTTGACATTCTTCGTTCCAGATGAAAGACACATCTTTCTTCATAAGTTTATTGAACGATCTGCAGCGTCCTGATAAGTTAGAAATGAATCTCCTGATATAAGCAATTCTTCCTTGAAATCCTCGTAGCTCTTTTAAGGTGCGTGGAGGAGGCATCTCTTGGATGGCTTTGATTTTCTCGGGATCCACGTGTATACCTTTAGCGGTAATGACGAAGCCGAGAAATTTACCACTAGAGACGCCCAGAAAGGACTTAGTAAGGTTCATCTTAAGTTGATGTTGACGTATTAAATCAAAGATAGTCTTCAAATCTTGGATGTGATCCTCTTTTTGCCGACTCTTGACTGCAATATCATCAACGTAGCATTCGACTGTTTTTCGGAGATGTTCGCAGAATATAGTACTCATTGCTTGCTGATACGTTGCTCCTGCATTTTTGAGGCCAAACGGCATCACTGTGTAACAATATGTACCGATCGGCGTTCTGAAGGATGTATGTCTCTCGTCGTCTGGAAACATTTTGATTTGGTTGTACCCCGAATACCCATCCATAAATGACATTCGTTCGAAACCACACGTGTTATCGATCATGACATCGGTGATTGGAAGAGGAAACTCGTCCTTAGGACAAGCCGCATTGAGATCGCGAAAGTCTATACAGACTCGGATCTTGCCAGTCTTTTTGAGAACAGGAACAATGTTAGCCACCCACTCAGGATGTTGTTCCTCTCGGATAAATCCGGAAGCCATAAGCTTGTTGACTTCAGCTTCAATTGCATCCATAATGTCTGGACGAAATCGTCGCTATTGTTGTTTGACCGGTTTAGCATTCGGCAAGATATTAAGTTTATGTGTTACGATCTTTGGATCTAGCCCTGGCATATCCTCATAACTCCAGGCGAAGACGTCGATATAATCATGAATAAGCTTGATCATGTCTTGCTTCTCTGTTTCTGAAAGACTTTCACTGATGAATATTGGTTTGGAGGATCCCTCTTCACCAACATCAATTTGGATCAATTTATCTTCAGTAGGAGGTTCTCTTTGCTCGAACCTGAATTCCTATTGGTTGTGTAATCTTTGAGCCCATTGTTCCGATTCGGGTGATATTTCAAAATCATCTTCACCCTCATCATTTTCTTGCGGACCATCGACGGAGACCATATTGGTGGATAGAGTAGAACGATGAAAATCGCCAATACTTGTGTCGGAATCGGAAGAATCAGATCGTTCGTCTCCGTCGGATTCTGGATCCTCATGGACTGTGTTGATGAAAGGGGTAGGAGTAATGTAACCCAACCCATATTTCGTCCTTCCGTATTTCAAGGGAGGAATTCGAACAGGCATTCTTCTTCCTTTTCCTCTACTGAGGTCGGTTGTGAAGTCATAGCCCATGTTCTTGATGATGTTTTTGGACTGCTGACTATAGCGACATAGTTATAACCTTCCGGTATCATCGTTTTTGTCGTCATTTTCCAGATTAAGAGGATTCTGGGGCCCCTTGCAGAAGAATATTGGAGTTTCTCCTGACTTTCTAATAGGAACAAGGAAGTATGAACTTTGGACAGACTCCAATAATACTTCTGTATGAAGAGTATGAATAACTCCTATAGTTAGTGGCTCTAAGCTCTCTAGCAAATGCAAATAACTTTGTACACAATTACAAACATCAATATACTGTAAAGGAGATGCTTTATTGATATCAGATGCTGTATTTACAGAAGAAGGCTGAGCCTTAGTAGATTTAGTCAAATTAATGACTAAAGGGGGAGAAGAAGGGCGAGCAGAAGTTTTGTTTCGATTAAGGTCGATAACAAAAGGCTCAGAGGAGGTGAGCTCCCTTGTAGAGGATCGTGGATAAGTAGTACGTCCACTGACTGGGATGACTAGAGTATCTGGTCTAGCCTGAGAAGATGGTGAGAGAGTAGTGCGTCCACTAACAGGGATTATCAGTGAACTCTGTGGAGCTTGGGAAGGCAATAAAGTAGTACTTCCACTAACAGGAATTATCAGTGGGCTTTCTTCAGATGATTTGGTAGACCGCGGATGAGTGATACGCCCTTTTACAGGAATAAAAAAGGTGTCAACTTTCAATGTCTCATCATCATCCATAGCTTGTAAGACTTTTGAATATTCATCTTTGTACATGCGAGAGTCACTGTGGTAGGCTTCGACTCCTCTGAAAGGATTAATGTCCGCGACTTCCTTTTGAACTTCTCCCTTTTCATCAATGTATTTGAAGCACTGGTGAAGAGTGGAGGGGACTATATTGTGTTCATGGAGGAAAGGTCTTCCCAAGAGCAAGTTGTAAGATCCAACTAACTCGATCACGTAGAATGTGACGCTTGCTCGGAAATTGCCTATTTGTATTTTTAGGCAAATTTTCCCCAGAGGTTCACTCTTGCCTTGATTGAACCCTAAAATGGTAGTGACTGTCTTGACTAGACGATGAACTGGAATCCTTAAGGCATCCAAGAGACTCTTAGGTATAATACTTACAACTGATCATGGATCAATTAGAATACGGTTAACCTTCATCGTGTCAATGTATCCAGTGAAGTAAAGAGGCCGATCATGACGATTGTCTTCTAGAAGCATATCGTCTTGGGTAAAAGTGATGTTCGGAATGATTTCCAAGACACTGTTGCAATGTAGGCAAGTCACCGGCTCGGCTTCCGGTTTCTTCAGATGAGTCAGGCAAGAGTCTGCTTGCAGTAGAGCTTCACTTAACGTTTCCCGAGTTTCCTTGGATAAACATAAAAGTTCGAAGATGGACAACCTGGCTAGAGTGTTAGCAAGTTGAGCCAGAATGTCAAAATTATATGGTTTTTGCAATCCGGGAAGGAGAGACTTCTTGATTGGTTTGTCGAAGCGGGCAGGTTGCTTCCCTTTGTCAGCTGTTGTTGGTTTCGAGGGAATTGTCTCAGCATGAGCATTTGAAGGTCCTTCGTTAGAAATGGGTGCTAGAGCTGCAACCGGAGGGACATCAGAAGTTTCTTCAAGAACTTCAGTATAATCTTTCAAGTATGTTTTTTCTGACCGGGTTCCAGAGAGAGCTTCAACTTCAGGCTCAGGTTCAAGGTCTATCGAAACCATATTGCAATCCTTCATTTTGTTCTTGGTTTTTTGATGCTTGATAAGAGCTTCAGTCCAAAAACCGAGACCAACACGGGATTGATTATGTCTCAAAGTGAGGGCTAGAGGTGCTCGGAGTCCTTTGCCGGAATTCAAACCAGGAGCAGTGGCTAGATCATAACCCATCTTTGCCATTATTTCACGAGATTGTGAACTATATAGATGAAACGCAGGTTTGTATCAGTCTTCGGATTGAGGTACAGTTTCTGCCTCTGTAGGGGGTGATTGTCCTGCTAGGATAAAAGTAGAAGTTAGAGAAAGATTGGGTATAATGCTAGAGGTCATATGGCATGACTTAGTCTTCCCAGGTTTTTTTAGATAGAGGGGCCTTCTGAGGAGAAGAAGAAGACGTCTCGAACTCTGCCACTAAATCGGGGTGGATCCACATAATCTCTCCCTTTTTAGTGGTGACGGGAACAAGTCCTTCATTCTGAGCTGGTCGAATATTCACAACTTCAAGGGTTGCTTTGGGGATAGGGACAATCCCATTTTCCACCAATAACGGAAGGAAGTCACCGAACTGCATCGAAATCACATTTGCTGTGACTGTCTTGTCTTTAGGTGTTAGTGTCACAGCTCCTGATTTGATTAGTTCTTGGATCTTTCCTTTTAACACGAAGCAAGACCGGATTGTATGACCCAACATTCTGTGATATGGACAGTATTTTGGATGATCCGTCTTGTTGGCTTCATCAGGCTTTTTTATCTCTGGCAGTTGTATTTTGTTACCTTTAAGTAAACATTCGAAGATGCCTTGAACATCGTCATCGTCGAAAGAGTATTCTTCCTTCGGCCGAGGAGGTCTCTGCTGTTGATTTGTTGGGGCTGGGGTAGCTTGGGCAGATATTACCTCTTGATTTTTGCTCTGAAGATTGACTTCGAGAGTCTCTTTTCCTTTACGATTGTTGGGTCGTGTATTATTGCTAGTACTTTAACTTGATTCATTGGGAGTCATGTGTACCCCCAGACCTTTAAAAGTCTCGGCACTAACTTCGGCAGCTTTGGCACTGACGATGAAGGAAGGCCAATCTTGAAATTGGGTGGATCCTGTCCACATGTTGATGATTGGTAAAAGATTCGACTTGCAAGTGTCGATAGTGACGGCATCAGGAGTTCCGAGAGGCATTTTTAGAGCTTCTCTTCTGAATCTTTCAATGAAGCTCTCAGTGCTTTCATTATTTTTCTGTTTGATTCGTATAAGAGCTGACATGGTCATGTTGTTAATGCCTTCATAGAATCGTTCTAGGAACATCTGTTTAAACCCAGCAAACGAAGTAATGCACCCATCAGGGAGACTTCGATACCATTCATAAGCAGTTCCTTTAAGGCAACCAACAAATACCCGAGTAAGGAGGGCATCGCTCGGTTGCAACTGATCAGTCATCACCTCAAAGTGATTGATGAACTGACTTGGGGAGGTGGTCCCGTCAAAGAAAGAAATGGTTGGAGGCTTATACTTTGGGGGGTACGAGACCTCCTTCCATTGTATGGGGTAAGGCTGCTTGATACCTAATCTTTGTAAGCTGTCATTTTGCTTGAACGCTTCGAACTGAGATCGGAGATTCTTCAATTCTTCAGTGACCGCTCCGGAAGATTGCGGTGTCGTTGCTTGTTGGGCATAATTGGGAGGAGGGACTGCAGCATATGTACCACCCCAGCTCCGGACTGACTTGGAGTGGACTGTACATGAACATTAGACTGTACCCCCAGAATAGTTGAAGGTTCCAGGTTTGGGGCAACAGGAGTATTTAATACTACTGGTGGTGCTGTTTGTCGAACTTGCTGAGTTTGTTGCTGAGTTTGCATAAGAGTATGCATAGCAGTCAATGTATCCGCCATGGCTCGTAACTGTTATTCCAAGGAAGAAATCCTTTGTTCATGAGCCTCAGTGCTAGTCGAAGGTTCGTAATTGCCATCTACCATATAGGTGGTAATCATTCGAGGTATTGACGATGAAATAGTCTGTTCTGAATCGTCGCTATGAGAGTCAGCATCTTTTTCGGGGTTATTTACGGGAGTTAATACTGGGAAGTTGGATTCTCCTAAGAAATCTTCCGTGGTCTCAGGATTATCACCTGGATAAGAAGAAGAGGAGACACTGGTTGAAGTTCCGATTTTGGATCTGGTGCCAAGGTAAACACCGTCTTCAGAATCAGATCGTATTCTACCCCCCAATATTTTTAGAGGTCATGTTGATGGAAGCATAAAGAGGTTCATCTTCGTCTGGTATTAGTTCATGTTGAATCCGTTCGAAGACAGATCGCCTTTTCGGTGAGCAGCAACACTGGATGACAACCCGAGGTTGGAAGTTACAACAATGCTCTTCATGACGAATATGAGCAATGTCAGAGACAGATGGAGTGTTGATTCTCAGCTTGTTTTGCAAATGCTCCCGGAGATCTGCGAAAACGGACTGGGAAGTGTTTGAAGATGGTTTCTGTGTAGAAACTTGTCTTTTATTCTTCTGTCTTTTTGGTTCTTGAGTGTATAAAGACCGATTGATCTGAGCGATATAGTTCTTAGCATATTGTGCATCAGAGGTCCATTATACTTGTCTCAGTTTGATAAGGCTTCTTTATGTCAGAAGTAGAACCGAGACGATTTCGGTTAAGCTTGTCATGAAGGTCCATAGGAGGTACAACCTTGGTATCAGTCCTGGATACTTGTAATTTGCCTTTCTCGGATCGAGAAATTTTGAGAGAAGGAAGATAAAAATTATTCCGACTGGGAGTCGGTAATAATCCATCTTTAGAGGAAGTAGCCAAATGGCATTTTCCTTTGTTTGATCTAGTAAGAGTACTAGTCAAATTAACCTCAGAGGTAAAAACCTTAGGAGCAGAGGAGTTGACTAAAGAGTCGTTCTCCTTGGTTGGCACAAGATGTGCAAGCTGTGGGGGAATCATTTGTATATTCTGTGGAAGTGAACCCCCAGCCTGGCCTTGAGAGACAGTCAATGGACTGTATTGATTGGCACGCACTGACTTCGGAGAATTCTTGTCATACGCTATCTTTTGACTAGCGTATGGTTGGTCAATGATTGCCATACGCACAGAGTCATTAATGGCTAAAGAGCCGACTGCTATCGTGGGCGTAAAAGAAGAAGAATGGACTTTGACATGTCCATAGATGGGTTTCCTTGGACCCGCTGAGTTGGCTAAAGAGCCCATTTTGTCAGCGTGACTAGGAAAAGCCACTGTTGCTGTATTCAGAGAAGCCGAGGTGTGCTTCGCTGAGGTTGGAGGCGTGTTCTTGTCAACGTAGGAAGTGACAGAAACGTCTCGGACCGTCGGAGAAGACTTAGGGACATAGACAGAACGTCCCTTCTTCTTGGCAGAGAGAGAAGCGAAGGAAGCAGTTCGGCCTTCCTTCGCTTTGAGCATTTCTTCGTAAGCAGATTGGTCGAATTGTACGACCATCGCCTTCTTCGTCGAACCGATCGACGAAGTATCGCATTGAGTTGTTGCTGTCTCGTGACAGGAGACAGCTTTCCCCAGCAAAGTCGCCAATTTGTTTTCCATAAATAAATTTTATTTATTTATTGTGTTTCTGAGAAAATTACAACTGTAGGAATCTGATCTAGAAGACGATCACTTTATCCCTTGGATGATGCGATGAAGAAGGCTCGAATCTCGAAGAACTTTGACAGCAACTAGGCAATTTCTCTGTTCTCTCTGAATTGAATGTGTTGTGTCTGTTGAAGGTGGAGAAACTCTTTTTTATAGAGTTCTGGATAACTGCTCTGGACATACGCTCAGTCAGTTACTTGATGTGTACATAACTGCAGGGACGCATGGCAAATTTTGGTGGAGATACGTTGGAGTGCGGTTGAGAGTAGTGGAGTATATCCAGGAGAGATTGATGGCATGAATGCCACATTGCATAACTTTTAAGTGAGTGGGTAACCGAATACAGGACACATGAGAACGTGTGTTGACTGTACATTTGAAGTTATCTTTTGGAGAAGCATGCCTAGCATACTCTGTCTTGTTTGAAGAGGAGTCATATGGAGTCTATACGCTCACTTGATGAGGAGTCGTATGAAGTCCATACGCTACCTTGATGAGGAGTTGTATGAAGTTCATATGCTGCCTTGATTAGGAGTCATATGAAGTCCATACGCTGCCTTGATGAGGAGTCGTATAAAGTTCATACGCTGCCTTGATGAGGAGTCGTATGAAGTCCATACGCTGCTTTGATGAGGAGTCGTATGAAGTCCATACGCTGCCTTGATTAGGAGTCGTATGACTGGGGAAGTAGACACGTGGCTGTCCTCAATCTTCTCGAATACGCCATATCTCTTAATAACTGATGAATATCTCTCAAGCGTCGTATTGTAGATATGACGGCTGACAGGCTGTTAGATCTGATAGTAATGATGGTTGTGCATTTATGATGGCTAATGAGCTATCTTCGTAAAAGACGAAATTAACTCTCAAAAATCCATACGACGGTTAATTCTCCTAAGACAGCTGTTCTTTGCACGAAAGACGAAGTGTCAGATTCATTGTCCACTGAATGTATGCTGTGCTGTAAGTCGAGAAATAATAATATATTCACTGAGCGTATGACTTTTGTACTGAGCGTATGGCTTTTGGCTGAGTGTATAGCCTTTGGCTGAGCGTATGGCCTTTGGTTGACTTAGTCTTATGTCAGCGTGTCAGGATTTTTCATACCCTACAGCTCTCAGGCAGCAGGATCTAGTGCTGTTCCGGAGAGGCTCGATCCGGCAGGACTTCCACCTCCGGCTACGAGAGTAGTAGTCGAGAGAGCAGCAGCCCCAGTTCCTGCCCTTCAGGCAGAAGTAGCAGCGGCAGTTCCAGGAGGTCTTCCACCTCCAGCTGCGGGAGCTACAGCTGAGGGAGCTGCCACCTCAGTTCCTGCCCTTCAGGCAGAAGCAGCAGCGATGGTTCCATGAGGTCTTCCACCTCCAGCAGAGGGACCGTCCATAGTCATTCCTGATATTCTTCCACCGCCGCCTCCGCTACCGACTGATACTCAGGGGATGATAGCCCTTCTGCAGCAGATGTTGCAGACTCAGAGCGCACAGACAGAGTTGTTACAGCGGAGTATGGAGAACTCCTATCAGCTGGCGATGGCAGCAGTAGAGAGGGGTGCACCGGGTACAGTTCAGGGAGCCCCAGTTCAACAACAGGGTCAGGGGAGGCCCGGTACACACCTAGACTTCAGAAAGTTGAACCCGAAGGAGTTCAAAGGTACCGAGGGTATCCTGTACGCGGATGACTGGTTGGAGGATGTCCAGCGGAGTCTGGAGTTGGCAGAGGTCCCGAGAGGGCTTTGGGTGACGTCTGCAGCGAGCCAGTCTTTCAATATAGTGCTGACTTGGTTTCGCATGGATCCGCATACGTCGGCGAGGGATTTGACTTGGGAGAGCTTCAGAAAGCTCTTTAAGGAGAATTTCTACCCAGATATGGCCTTGACAGCTTTGGAGGGACAGTTTGCCAGTTTGGTGCAGGGAAACTCGTCGGTAGACGAGTATGCAGCAGAGTTCTTCCGCCTGAGTAGGTTTGCACCCAGTTTGATCCAGGATGAGGGTTACAAGGCCCGAAAGTTCCGTAGTGGTCTCATACATGCAGTACGCACTCATACCTCTGGGCGACGTGATGCGACCTTCGAGCAGTTCCTGATGGAGGTGCAGATTGCAGAGGAGGACTTCGGCCTCAAGCCGAAGAAGGACAGCGAGGTTCTAGGAGCGAGCTCGAGTGCGGGGCCGGCGAAGCGCCCTCATTTCCAGCGGAGGCAGTAGTTCAGCAGCAGCAGCCTCAGTTGCAGTTTCAGCAGGCACCGGCGCGTGCCCAGCAGCACCAGGGACAGGGCCGGAGGCAGGCTACTCAGTGCGCTTTCTGCGGGAAGCCGGGGCACAATCGAGAGGTTTGTAGGAAGAGGTTGGGTGTCTGCCTATATTGTGGGGCATCCGATCATCAGCTGAAGGATTGTCATCTTCGTGGAGCCCGAGGAGGCCAGGACAGAGCGCAACAGACTCGAGGACCAGCAGTTTAGCAGAGGGGTCCTCCACTTCAGACCCAGCAGCAGTGCTTTGCACAACACCAGAGGGGAGCCCCTGCGGGCAGAGTGTTCGCCTTGACAGCAGAGGAGGAGGCAGAGCCAATAGGTGATGTTGTGGCAGGTCACGTTCTCCTTGATTCATTCCCTGCTTTTGCCTTGTTTGATTTCGGTGCCACTCATAGTTTTGTGTCTGTTTTCTTTGCTCTGAGACACAACATTATTACTGAATCTATGGGTAGGACTTGTAAGATATTGACCGGGGGAGGCATCATCCTAGTTAACAATATCTGCAAGAGGCGGAGAGTTACGGTAGGAGGCCGAGATTTGTGTGCGTGCTTGCTCGTAATGCCCCTTCCGAGGTACGATGTGGTACTCGAAATGGATTGGTTGAGCATGCACCATGCTAGTATAGACTGTAGAGGAGGTAGGGTTCTGTTTAGGCCGCCGGAAGAGCCAGAGATTATATTTGCCAGGGGAGCAGCTGAGCCGGGAGATGGGTTCTGTGGAGCTTTGATGGCGGGGCAGGCATTGTCGCATCCATTGATGGCTGATCATGTTTTTCCCGAAGAGTTTCATGGGATGTCGCCAGATAGAGATATTGAGTTCTCTACAGACTTAGTGCCGGGCGCTGAGCCTATTTTACAGCACGTCTATAGGGTCAACAACAGCGAGTTGGCAGAGCTGAAGAAGCAAGTCGACGAGCTAGAGGACAAGGGATTCATCAGATCCAGTTCATCACCTTGGAGAGTGCCAGTCCTGTTTGTACCAAAGAAGGATGGTACGATGCGTATGTGTATCGATTCCAGGGCGCTCAACAACCTCACTATCAAGAACAAGTACCCATTGCCGAGGATTGATGACTTGTTCGATCAGTTGAGCGGCGCGAAGGTGTTTTCGAAGATAGACCTGAGGTCCGGTTACCATCAGCTGAAGGTAAAGCAGGAAGACATTCCGAAGTTGGCTTTTAGGACTCGATACGGCCAGTACGAGTTTACTGCCATGCCATTTGGGTTGACCAACGCCCTAGCAGTGTTCATGAACTTGATGAACAAGGTATTCCATCAGTACCTTGACAAGTTCGTGGTGGTCTTCATAGATTACATCTTGGTCTACTCGAAGACGCCGGAGGAGCACGAGGAGCATCTGAGGATTATGCTCGAGACTCTGAGGAAGGAGCAGTTGTACGAAAAGCTTTCAAAGTACGAGTTCTTCCTGGACCAGGTCGAGTTCTTGGGTCATATTGTGACCGAGCACGGGATCTCAGTAGACCAGAAGAAGATTGCTGCGGTAGAGTCTTGGTCTACACCTAGTTCAGTTTTCGAGATTCAGAGCTTTCTGGGTTTGGCGAGCTACTATCGGAAGTTCGACCAGGACTTCTCGTGGATTGCGGAGCCGATGACTAGACTCACCAGAAAGGACGTGGAGTTCGTCTGGACTGAGGAGTGTCAGGCCGCCTTCGATGAGCTGAAGAAGAGGTTGACATCAGCTCCGATCTTGACATTACCGTCTGGGACCAGTGGTTTTTCGATCTACAGCGACGCTTCTGGCAGGGGTTTGGGTTGTGTTCTTCAGCAGCACGGGAAGGTGATTGCCTATGCATCTAGGTAGTTACGTCCTCATAAGAAGAACTACCCGACTCACGATCTGGAGTTGGCCGCTGTTATCTTTGCCCTGAAGTTGTGGAAACACTACTTATATGGAGAGCAGGTTGAGATCTTCACTGATCACAAGATCTTGAAGTACGTGTTCACTCAGAAGGAGCTGAACATGCGGTAGAGACGTTGGCTCGAGCTAATAAAGGATTTCGATATCGCCTTGCAGTACCATCCAGGAAAGGCCAACGTAGTTGCAGATGCCTTGAGCAGGTATCCAGTAGCTATGTAACTGATAGAAGATCGTCATTTTTTGGCTGACCTGGACAGTTTGGGAATCGAGGTGATTATTTCGGGCATGGCGGTGCAGATGTAGGGTTTATAGATTCAGTCTGAGTTGATGGACAGAATCAGATCAGCACAGTATGATGATGTTGCCCTAAGGAGCATCAGGAAGCAGGTGCGGGCAGGTTTGCTCGATGATTTCTCTATTGCTGAAGATGGGTCGCTGCGGCACGGTGCTATACTGTGCGTTCCGAGTAGAAAGCTTCGGGAGGAGGTTCTTCAGGAGGCACATCGCTCTCAGTACTCTATGCATCCTGGTTCCAACAAGATGTACGGAGATCTGAGGGAGCACGTTTGGTGGTACGACATGAAGCACGAGGTAGCTCAGTTTATATCTCGCTGCTTGGTATGTCAGCAGGTGAAGGCCGAGAGGCAGAGGCCTGGTGGGTTGCTACAGCCACTACCCATTCCTGAGTGGAAGTGGGAGCACATCACCATGGACTTTGTGTCCGGACTTCCACGATATTCTGGAAGGAAAGACGCAATTTGGGTCATAGTTGATAGATTGACCAAATCCGCCCACTTTTTGCCTTTCAAGGTGGGATTGTCTACGGAGAGGCTGGCAGAGCTGTATGTTCGTCAGATTGTGCGATTGCATGGGGTTCCTGTGAGCATAGTTTCAGACCGGGACAGTCGTTTCACTTTCCACTTCTGGAGGAGTTTGCAGGCTAGCTTGGGTACCTCGCTCAAGTTTAGTACCGCTTATCACCCCAGACAGACGGACAGTCGAAAAGGACTATCCAGACTTTGGAGGATATGCTTTGCACGTGTGTGCTTGATTTTGGGAGTTCTTGGGAGGACGATCTTCACCTGGTAGAGTTTACTTACAACAACACCTATCAGGCCAGTATAGAGATATCGCCATTCTAGGCTCTATACGGACGGAGATGTCGTACTCCCTTTTCATGGGACGATGTTGGTGAAAGAGTAATGCTTGGACCGGAGATGGTAGTGGATGCAGCTGAGAAGGTTTGGTTGATTAGAGACAGACTTCGGGTGGCTCAGGATAGGCAACGGCATTGGGCCGATCGCCACCGGAGACCGTTAGAGTTCGAGGTTAGTTTCAGTTCCTGTTTATGATGCTTGTGATTTTGTTTGTCCTGTGTACTGAGTTTGTTTTATGTCTAGACTGGTGCTTTGGTGTTTCTAAAGATTTCTTCGACACGGGGCACAATTCGCTTTGGCGCAGGCGGGAAGCTTAGTCCGCGCTACATCGGACCTTTCACTATCATTGAGAGGATCGGTGCAGTGGCCTATCAACTAGACTTGCCACCTACACTAGAGGGGGTGCACAACGTGTTCCATGTGTTGCAGCTGAGATGGTACGTGGCAGACCCCAGCCATGTATTGGACCATTCAGCGATCGAGGTGGGACCTACTCTCAGTTATCCAGAGCAGCCAGTGGAGATTCTGGATCGCTGAAAGAAGGTGCTGAGAAACCAGGTGATACCCTTGGTTCGCATCGCATGGAGGCATCATTCTCCAGGAGAGTCGACCTGGGAGCGGAAGGATGAGATGCGCGAGCGATACACATATCTGTTTGCACCGTGAGGTTTGATTATCTATCCTTCTTATCAGTTTAGTTTCACCTTTTAATTTCGAGGACGAAATTATTTTAAGGGGGGTAGATTTGTCACTACCACATTTCTAGCTTGAGGGTATTTTTATCATTTTGGGTGAATTTTGAATTTTTAATTAATTTAATGAATTGGTGAATTCTAGTTTGACTTTGACTTGCTGAGACTAGTAGACTAGCCTAGAACCTAACCCTAGCTATGGTAACCCTAGTCTAACTTGAGTTAACCCATTTTAGTCATTAGAGATTAGTTTTAGAATGAGGAGATTTAGTTTAGTGAATTTAAGTCATGACTTATGGTTTTACGAAATGACTTATGACTTATTACTTAATGTTTTAATTGATCATGACTTAAGCCCATGGGCCAATTTAGGAAACCCTAACCCTAATTTTGCAACTTATGACCAGCCATAGGAGAGCCCCTCCCTATTTAATGTCATGATGAGGAGTTCTTGCCTCTTTTAGAGCTTGACCTAGTTTTTGAAGAAAATGTATTTTTCCCCTTCCAAAAATCTCCATAAATTTATTTTAATTCCTTTTTAATCCTAGTCTTTTGCATTAGGACCTAATTATTGGTTGTTTATTATTTATGGAGGTTAATCTTAGTTTTGGGTTCATTTGGAGCTTTGGAGTTGGTATTTGGAATCTTTCCATTGGGGCTTTCTTGGAGGATTGACACACATAGGTAAACACCCTCAAATTATGTTTTAATCCTGTTTTTAGTGCATGATGACTTAGGAATAGGTGTCCCCTAGCTACTGTAGGAATTTTGTGTCATTGTATTAGGTTACGTGTCCGTATCGGACACGTATCGAACCTATAGGCTAGGTGTTCGACGAAATGCCCGAACCGATTCGATTTACTATTTTTGCAAATTTACTTGAATAGAATCCTAGATCAAGATGTGTTTGTTAATTTTTGTGAAAAGCGTTAGGTATTTTGGTGTCTTGTTGTGTCGGAATCTCGAGTTGGACACGCTGTGCACGCACGTAAACGGTGTCCTGCATCACGGGCTAAATATCTCCCGACATAGGACACGTAGACACACCAATTTTGGTGAGCAAGATGGGGCAATGTCTGCCACCATCCTCCCAAAATTTGGGTCGATTTGGTTGCGTGTGCGAGGAGAAATCCTTCCAGCACTGGTCGCAAGGCCTGTCGTTTGCACGCACAAAGCGCTGCTGATACGCAACCGTATCGGATACGACACGTGTCGTGGACACAGTATAGCTCCCCTTCCCGAAATTTTTTGAAATATTTATTTATTTTATTTATTTGATTTAAATGGGGATTTTACGATTCTTATAAATGATTATTTAGTCAATTATTACGGTAGATGACTCTAGCCATAGTTGAGTTTTGAAGTACTAGACGACTGGGATTTGTGGCACGGGAGATGGAGCAGTGTGCCTTGACTAGTGTACTAGCCATGCCCGGGAAAACCTAGCCATAGGGACGTCGTAACTAGAAAAACCAGGCCAAGTTGTGACAGGACCATTATAAATAGTTAATTACTCATTATTAATATATTTGACGTTTAAGTGACCCGGTCGTACCGAACTAGTCAAACTGGACCCGAACTGAATTCAAGTCCATGTAGGCATGTAGTGAGACCAAATAAGACCTTGTAGACATTATTTTATATATATTTTATGAATTTGCATTTAATTTCTAATAATTGTTATATATACATTATAAGTATTATTATTATTTTATTAGTGTTTACAATATTTGTGAGATTTTTTGGAGCCAAATAAATGGGGTGGTTGATAAGTGCACCGCAATATATTATTGGTTTAATTTCAGTGTTAATAGGGTTATTATCATTATTATAATATTGAGGTTATTATTAAATATTATTATTATTTGTTATGTGTTTGTGAATATATATACTATGTATATATGTAGGATTTTATATATGTGTGTATTAAATATATATATATATATATTATATATCTATATATATATATATATATATATATTTATAGATATATATATATATATTATATAT
>JANAVB010032125.1:0-32090 GCA_029216955.1 Iris pallida
CTGAAGCCCCTCTGAGTTGATCAAACAAGTCATCTATCCTCGGAAGAGGGTATCTGTTCTTGATTGTCACTGAGTTCAAGGTACGATAATCTACACATAACCTGGACGTACCATCCTTTTTTTCACAAGAAGCATCGGGGCTCCCTAAGGCGATCCACTTGCACGAATGAATCCCTTGGTCCGGAGTTCTTCAATCATCTTGTACAAAATCTCCAACTCTGAAGGCGCCATTCTGTAGACTCGCTCTGATACTGGTGCTGTCCTGGGGATCAAGTCTATAGTGAACTCAATCTCCCGCTCTGGCGGCATCCCTGGAAGTTCCTCTGGAAGACATCCGGAAACTCTTCAACTATCCTGGGCAACTGCACTGCTGCTACTGCCATCCGCAATACTGGAGAAGAGGGCTCCACCGCGCCTCTGGAAAAGGAAAACTCTGACTCGCCTGGAATGCTGAAAACAACTCTGCCAACATGGCAGTCTATCCTAGCATACTGGTTTCTTAACCAATCCATGCCTAGGACTACATTGTAGTCTGCCATAGGGAACTCTATGAATCTAGCGGGGAACTCTCTACCGCTAACTACGATCCGACACGAGGAAAATACTCGATCTACACCCACAAGACCATTACCAGTAAGTATATTGAGCCTCACTGAAAATGACTCGGGCTCCAATCCTATCCGTGTCGCGAATCGTACAGACATGAATGAATACGATACACCAGAATCAAATAATACCAATGCTGGAAATGAGTTGACGAGAATAGTACCTGCCACTACCTCACCTGGTGCAACTTCTTCTTCCATAGCCATAATCATCACCTGACCTCTAGCTGCGGGTCCCCTCTGCTGGAAACCTCTCTGCCTGCTCTGCACTTGGGCTTGGGTATACTGCTGCTGGTTCTGCTGATGAAATGCCTGGGCCTGAGGCAACAATGGCCTCGGGTACTGCTGCTGCTGCATAGGTGCTGGTCCCCTAACCGATGGACTGGTTAGGTTGGAAGAGGATGAACTACCCCTATTCGGACAGGCTCCTATCTTGTGATCTGCCGCTCCACAAGCTAGGCACAATCCTTGCGCCCTTCGACAATCTGCCACCACATGGCCCGGCTTCCCGCAATGTGAACATCCCATTGCGAAAGTCTGCTTCTGCTTCTGCTGTTGCGGGTACGTCGGGGTCGAATGCTGAACCGACGTTACTGAGGCCGCCCGCCTCGGAGTTCCAATGGTCAAACTTTTAGCTGCCGGGGCCGGGGCTGATGATTGGTGCATCTGACTGTGGGACCGCTTCCTACCTCCGGTCCTATCCACGATCCTCTGGGAGGTGTACTCATGCCTCCTAGCTGCTCTCAAAACTGCATCGAACGTCTGGTGCTCGAACTGCTCGACTGCCAACAAGATCTCCAAATGCAGCCCCTGCTGGAACCACTGGGCCCTATCAAACTCGGTCGCCACCAAGGTGGGGGCAAACCTACTGAGCCTAGAAAACTCAGTCGCATAGCCATCGACCGTTCTGCCTCCTTGCTTCAAGTTGGTAAATCTCGTTTGTAGGTCGTACCGAGCTACAGCATCAAAATACTTCGTCTGGAATCTCTCTCTAAACACTGCCCAAGCAATGGGTGCCACTAATCCCATGGCTTGCGTCGCCCACCAACTGCGAGCTAAGTCTAGCAACTGTAGCCGTACCACGGCCACCTTCTCATTCTCAGGTGTTCTAGCTGCTTCCAGAACCACCTCGGTATCCTGAAGCCAAGCGTCCGCGGCAATCGCATCTTCACTGCCGTCGAAGAAGGGAGGGTTCAGGCGCTTGAAGCTGTTGGCCGCGCTGTTCCCTGGATGACTGCCTCTGGTCAAAGCATCTGCCACTGTCTGGTACAAGGCGTCTCCTCTGCGATCTTGGGAAGTTATCAAGGCCCTGACGAGACCTACCAAGGTGCCATCATCCGGCTCAGCAGGCTGAACGGGTTGAACTGGGGGCTCTCCTCCAAGAGGTATAACTCTGGAGGCAACTCCGGAATGCTGGGCTTGATCTCCAGGTTGCTGCTGGTCCACGGGAGGTGCTCCACCTTGCTGATCGGCGGGGTCAGGTACAATGCCGCTGAAGAAGACGACACAGGGAAAACAATAAGGAAGGACCAGGACAGATCAACGATACAAGCACATGATCAAGGCAAGAATCCAGAGATTCAGAGGATATGAACGGAGATCAAGGACGAGTAATGATTGAGACATCTATTCGGTAAACCCTCACATTTCTTGATTGACAAGACCTGCATGGGCCACCACTTAAACCATGTCACGCCCCAGAACCAAAATACTGGAGAGCGGGGGCGAACATAGCCAGCTACGTATATTGAAATGAAGTCCATCTCGCTATACGGTCACGGCTGTCTAGAGATGAGGGTTTACTACAAGCCAACAGTCTCTTAAGGTCAAGCCTACTGTCTCAATCTCAAGCAAATAATATAATTACAAGATGTTTGACCACCAAATATACAATAAAAGGCGTTTACATATCAGCTGATCATGAAGCTAGTCGTACAAAATGCTAGGACTAGCAAGAGTTAAGTCATACATGATCAACCCTAGGATTTGTTAATCATGTTTACAGTCCGTAGGCAGACAGTAAGTAAAAGTGCATCGAGCTAACAGGTGCTCGTCGGCTAAACGCCTCAAAAGAATAATTTTACAATAGAGTGAGAGAAACAAAATAGAAAAACCCACTCGTAGCCCGGGTTCCTTCTAGTCGCCACCATCGGGCTGGAGGTTCGGTAGATCCTCGGGTGCTGCTCCGAAATCTGGCCACACAAAACCAGCTGGGTCAAACCCCAGAAAGAGCAAGTGCCACAAGGGAGGCCACAAAATAAGAACAAAAGCCAGCATATCAGAACATAAGAAAATGAAAGAAAAGTACAAGTAATAAAGAGCACGTCGGGACAATAAACGACTAGGACGTGGAACCATTCTGGGAGCCAGGTTACAACCCGTAAACCAAACAAGGACCGGGGTTGTAACCCCTCGCCTGAATATCTCCCTGTCCCTACCCAATTATTGTTAAAGCAAGTAAAACAATCATGTTCAGGAGTACCAGGGTACAGGGACTAGACAAGACTTAGACAGAGCTAGACATCATTCATTCACAAGCGGCCAAGCAATTACTACGGCTTACTACTTTAACTAACTAGGGTTGTCACAAGCCTAATTACTAACAAGATGCAATGAGAATTTCCCAGTCCCAAGCCCTGCAGACCATCCAGTTATCCTTCCGCGGGTTGAGAGTATGGTTGGGTACATCGCCCCGGAGACGATATACCTTTAGGTGACTTAGAGGGTGCAACACATGACAGTGCGCTGGAAATGTGCTCTACTCGTCGGAAAGCTACAAGTCCAATTAAGAGCGCCCAGATAACGAGATTGCCTGTGACTGAAAATTCTCCATGAACTATAGTTTGATCTAGTCATTAGCCTAATCCATATTCAGTATGAATCCCTGACCGTGGGAACCAGGGAGTCACGTCCTAGACATGATGCAAGATAAGACAAGTGGATTGCACAAGCAAGCAAGCAGGAACACCCACGGTGTCAAGTTGATTATACGAGTCAAGTTAGCTGTCGCAACAGCATCAAGTCAAGTCAAGTTACAAGTTACAAGTCAAGTCAAGTCAAGTCAGGAGTGCGCCGCCACGGACCACTATCAAGTTATCAAGATAATTCATGTCAGGGTATTTGTCAGGAGTGCGCCACGACGGGCCACTATCATGTCAGGTTGGTCATGTCAGGAGTGCACCACTACGGGTCACTGTCGTGTTATGCTAGTTCCTTGTCATACCGTGCCATGTACGATAGTCATTCCAAACATATTAAGTAAAATCAAGTTCATGACAAAAGGCGTAAGGATATAAAATGGGCGTAAAATATCTAATAAAATATCAATATACAGGGCTATAGAAGAGCCAAGCTTAAGGAAAAATAAAACCAAATCTCCATGATTGGACAGATTGCGCAAGGGTCCCTGGGGTCGGGTTGCGCAGGGTGTCAGCTGCGCAGGGTGCCAAGTGCGCAGGGGTCAATTGCGCAGGGATCAATTGCGCAGGGGTGGAGTGCGCAGGGTCCAAGCGTGCGGGGTTAGATTGCGCGGGAGCCAACTGCACAGGGGTGAACTACGCAGGGGCGGATGGCGCAAGAACAGACTGCGCATGAACAGGCTGCGCATAAGCAGACTGCGCATGAACAGACTGCGCATAAGCAGACTGCGCATGAACAGACTGCGCATGAATGGATGGCGCATGGGGCTGAGCGCAGTTCGCCAAGGGGCAAGCAGCGCGGTCGGCACTGCGCTAAAGGGCGCAGGCCGAGAGGAGGATGCGCAGTCCAGCACTGCGCTAAAGAGCGCAGGCTGCTGCCTCCTTCTCCAGGCCGAGAAGAACACTCCAAGAACTCCAAGTTCAAATCTTCATATCTTTATCAAATCAAAACCAAATCTAGATTTTCAAAGTTCTAACTTGAGTAAAATTGAGTTCTCTTCCACATGGAAGCATCAAAACCCACAAAAACCCAACTAAAATAGATCGAAACCATCTAAATCCGAAAATAGAGAAAACTTAGATCTAGAACAAAGGAGACTCCAAATCACAAAATATCAAGTTCTAATGTTCATCTCCATGGCCTAATCTAGCTAATGGACAAATAAAATAGGGTTCTCATGTTGTGGCAAGGTGCACTTGCCTATGGGTGGAGGTGTTGTGTAGAGGAAGAAGAAGAAGAATTAATGGAGGAAAGTAATAAAGAGAGAGAGTGTTAGGTGGGGATTTTAATGGTGGAGGATAAGTTGAGTATAGGGTGGAGGTTAGCTAAGGTGCTCCAATGCAAAATAAACCAAACCAAACCAAACCAACCTTCTCCACAACATAAAACCAAACCAAGTCAAAACCCATTTTACGAGGAAACCGAAATCTGCAAGTCGAGCCAGAAATACAATTACAGGCCAAAATCTGAGAAAATAAAATACAGGTCCGAAATACGTATACGCCTGATAAAATACGTATTCCGAATATGGGTGTAACACACTAAGCACTATTCAATTGTAATTCATTTAGTTTTTTATGTATTAGTTGAGCAAACTAGTGTAATTAATTTAGAATTCAAAGCATAAACTCCAGAGAGGAGCATTAGTACTAAAGACGACGCACATGCAGAAATAAACACATGGACCATTTGAAATATAAAACAGAGCAGTACAAGATGTTACCAAAATGAATAATGGCAAGCTATAGGCTTGCGGCTTGCTAATAGCAGTAGGCACAGGTTTTATATTGCTAACATCAATATAATAATTTTATTAATGAAGATAGATGCAAGCAATTAGGAAGGAATAGTTTTATGAAAGCCTGAGAATATTAAATGTTTTTTAAAATGCCCGACGTAACGTACGGGACTTTGTGTACGCTGCGTTGCATGTCATTTGGGTCCACTATCTTCAATTTTCACACACACACACACACACCTCCCCCGTGGTTTGATCCGAGACCGTCCGCATAGCCAAGGAGATTATACCTCTCATTGCTGACCACAATAACCAATTGAGCACACACACATAAACATTTTCCGTGATTAGATGTCAAGGGGAAATGAGCAGGAAAGAAAAATGGCTCTCAAATGAAAGTAAAATAGGAAGGAATGGTTCCCCCACTGTCACGACCCGCACCCTAGAGTAAGGGCACATGACGTAGGTACGTCCAGCCTACGCCGCAGTGTCGGCGGTAGAACGCTGTCCTAGGTCACAACATCTAACAGATAAAGGTAATAAACAGTTATACTCCCCGAATGGGGGTGACATAACAGAATATATCTCAATCACATCTAAGGTAGAACATGAAAGAAAAGATAGATAAATATCCAGAAATGAAAACACAGAGATACAATCCAGAGTTCTAAGTGTCTAAATAAGTACATATCCAAATAACATCTTAGAAACTCAATACAGAATCCAGAAAGATAAAGACATCCTAATCTAGGGAAGTATCATCAACTGCTAGTAGGTCCAAGTCACTAGTGATGTCTAAAGCTGCACCAAGAGGGGTAGACACCAGAGCCTCATCATTCACTGTAAAATTTTAACAGGTCCAGTCAGGACGGGAACAAGGACATATCTCTCAAAACAGTTCATAACAGGTTAGGAGTATAAATCATGCAATAGAGTAAATACAGAAAATGTTGAAAAGAAGTCCAGAAAAACAGGAGATATTTTATAACTAAAAGTAAATACATGATAGTAAAGACTGTAAGTGGCTACGTGATTTAGAGTACAATATGGTTATGTAAACGGCTTAGGGACACATGAATACAACTAAGAGGCACATGAATACAGCTACTGGGGATAATGATCACATAACCAATTCTACTCACCCCGCCCCAATCAATACACAAGGATCCATTCAAGTTACGTTATAGGCACATAAATACAGCTAAGATACGTGAACTCATGTAATGAGTAGTACATGAGACACGTGATAAAGCACATGAAAGCACATGAGAACATGTGAAAACATGAACTAGTACGAGTACAAGGAGTACCTGATGCACATGATAAAGTACATGAACATGAAATACCCGATGCACCCGTAGAGGGATAACATCTCAGGAAAGGATCCATATAGTACTAATCCGTGAAAATACGTGTCAGCATCATGTAAAGTAATCTAGAGCAAGAATATAGTCCAGATAAGTATGAAAAGATCAGAGAATGTACTCGCCTGCTAACTGAATGTCCAAGATAGAAGTACTATCCGAGGAGTGGTGTCTGGCTCCTATTAGAACAGCACAAGTCACAACAAGTCCAGAATAGTAATAAGATGCACTACGATGCATTCTACATGAATCTAGGTCAATCTAGACCAAAGTCAACTCTTGGTCAACTCTGGTCAACCCTAGAAGTCAAACTAGGTCAACCAAGTCAAACCTAAGTCAAACTAGTCTATACTAGTCTAACTAGTCTATTCTAAGTCTAACAAGACTACACAAGTCTAATCTAGGCTCTAAACTGACACACAGACATATCCATAGGCTATAGGCTATCATGCCTATGAACCACACCATAACATATGACTAAATGACAGTATTTATCTCTAAAATAATACACATAAAGATATATTATAATCTAACTTAGAATATAGATAGCCTATAGGCTACTATATACATATCACACATACATTTTATAGGATACCTAAAAATGGAATCTCACATACTCATAAGCATAAAGAAATAGGAAATAAAATGTGTTTGTGTGTGTGTGAAACATGAGAGTGTGTGGTGTACATGCTATGAGAATGAGGGTGTGAGGGAGAATACATGAAGGTGTGTGTGTGTATGATGAGTGATGACTGAAACAGTGAGTGTGAGAGGATACATGACAGGAAAGAGTGTGTGTGTAAGGAAATATCCATGAGAGCATGTGTGTGTGGGTGTAAGTCCTGAAAACAGTGAGTGATACTTGTGTTCCCAGTTTACATGTGTGTGGGTGACTTGTGTGTGTGTGTGTAACAGTGAAGTGAGGGTGTGCTGAATCCTGAACAGTGTGCAGTAATAGGCAAAAACAGTGAGCAATGTACAATGCGAAACCTGGAACCTAAAACAGTGTGGTAAAAGAAATCAGTGAATACAAGAGTGTGAGCTAACCCGTTCAACAATTCCAAAACAGTGCAAACACCCAGTTCAGTCAACCATACTCAGGTTTATACATTGAAGAAACATTTAACAGTTTGCATCAAACTCAGTTTTTTAGTCCCACATAGACATCCAGTTATGCCCTAAACCAAAACCAATTAACCCCAAATTCGACACACACTTAGCAAACATATAGGTGAACCAAATTGAGGTCTTAAACCATGCAATTAATCAGTATATAATGGTTAAATTGATGCTAGAAATTCATATTTAAAATCTGGAAAAACTGGAATGAAGACTGATATTTGAGTATCAGGAATTTTTGGGGAAAATTGAGAATGAGCATCGAAAACAAGCTAATATGCAAAATTAGTGGTTGGTAAAGCAAGTACATATTGTGTACGTGTCATATGATGTATTTGTATCCACCCAAGTGGACACAACGTGTCCAAACATATTTAAAACCCAAAACAAAAACCCAGGACACTGCGCAGTGGACCAATCATCGTACACGTGTTCACAATGCTCGTGCACACGACACGACACGACACGACACAGACCTCATGGTCGTGTCCAAGTGTCGACTAGGTCTAGGGCTAGGGCTAGGACACACTGATATGTGTCCACGACATGTGTGCGTGTGATACGACACGCGTATCAGTGCACGAAATCGACAGCCGCCAACACAGTGTAAAATCGATGCAGGAGCTCGTGCGTGTCCGATACGACACGAGAGGCTCTGAGACTTGGAGAGCCTCGTGTCAGTATCAGCCCCGACCCACGTGTCAAATCTCACGTGTCGACGTGTCGTGTCCAGTGAGTTGTGTCCCCCGTGAAACAGGGCAAGCAAACTGCCCGTGCACGCGCGCGCGCGACAGCGTGTTCACGTGTCTATTCAAACACGACAAGACACAATGGTCACCTCAGGACACTAGAAACACATAAGCGACATCAAACCCTATTTTCATATTCATTTACTTCCTAAAAATCACTCGAAATGCCCATTGGGGCATTTTATCAAACACTTGCACAGTGGGACTGATACGTGTCCAAATGGGACATGAATTGGACACGAAATCTAGGGTTACCTATTCCTACAGTTAGGTTAGGCCTAGGGCTCCCTAGATATGCAATAAAATCAGAATTCTATGGTGCAGAATGAAAGTTACCTATATGTATCAAAATCCTCAAAAAGCTCCAAAGAGAGGTGTTCCTCTTGATATCCAAACTCCTCCAATTTGCCCAAACTCTAAAATTACTCAATAACAGCAGCAAGAGGAATAAAATTAGAACCTATTGCAATAGGTTTGGGGGAAAAAGGAGCTGAAATGGATTTTATAGAATTTAATGAAGATGGAGACTTACCTCTTTCTAAAACTTTAAAAAATTCCTAATGGAGTCTAGCCCTAACTTTGAGGAACATTAAATAGAGGGGGGGGGATCAATGTGGCCAGCCATGGGCTGTTGGAATAGGGCTAGGGTTCCACTAGTGTTGGGTTGGGCCTCTATGGGCTTCTAAGGCTTAAGTCATTAGTCATGACTTGTGAAGTCACAAGCCATTCTAGCCTAATCAATTCCTAATCTCTCCAAATAAGTTCTAATGAGTTAAAAATCACTAACTTAGGTCAAGCTAAGGTTACTTAACCTAACCAAGTAGTCATGACCTAGGTTATCCTCTAGGTTAGTCTCCTAGTCAACACTAGTCAAAGTCAACTATAGCACCAAAATCAATTATACTAAAAATCACTAAAAATCACAAAAAATTCTAATAAATATAATTAATACTAACTATCACTAACCATGGTTAGCTAAGACTAGCTATGACTAAACTAGGTTAGGTCCAAACCAAGTTAGGCTAATCACAAAACATGGCAATCAATTAAATAATATTAAAATCACACCATTCTTAATAATAATACATTAAATTCCAAATAATATATATTAAATTCAGATAAATTCAAAATGACAAAAGTACCCTCGAACTGGAAATGATAAATGAAACACCCTAATCACTTGGCTAGGCTCTAGGTTAAGCTGTCTCTAGTGTTACACTATCAAAACACCAAAATCATAAGTCATGATTTAAAATAGTTTTAAAATGATTTAAAATTTACCAAAAATTATATCATGATTTAAAATATCAGTATCAAAAGATTAAAATTACAAAATTTTAAAATTACCCTCATTTGCAAAACTGGGTGTTACAATCCTACCCACCTTAGAAAAATTTCGTCCTCGAAATTAAGATGATCGTACCCCTTCTAGGTTAAACCCAAACAATCAAGGTCAAAAGAGAACTTATCTAAATCATGCAATTGGAAGGATAACATATAGGATTTGGTAAGTGGTATCAGTCTGAGGTCTCATCTAGCCATTATAGTCATATTAGATCAAGAGCAATCATAAGGTATCAAAACATACAACAATATGGTAGGGTGCATCAATTTTCAAAGACTGGCTAAGATATAGGTCAAAGACTCATCTCCAACTAGGTCTGGTGGCTGGAACTCCCTCCCGAAGGCAGAGTCTTGGCTGGGATAAGTACAGCAGGACAGTCTCGCAGCCTGTGTGCAGCTGACCCACATAACAGGCACACCCCTCTTCTCTTCCTACAGTAGCCCCAAACATGTCCAGGCTAATTACAGAAGGTGCAGGTAGGCACTCTCTCAGCTGGCCTCTGCTGAACAGGAGTCTGGACTGGGTAGGCTGGTCTAGGCTGATAGTCTGGGTGCTCACGGGGCTCTGGGTATACACTGCTCCTCGTCCTCTTAGAACTAGGCTCTCCCCCTGAATGTACCAAATCCCACAGCAGTTGGAGCCCGCGGCCCTGCTCCTTCAGGATCTCAGCCTGAACTCTCTGTGTCTGCAACAAATCCCGGAGAAGTCTGGATATCTGAGCTCCGTCAGAAAACAAACATGCCGAGGGTATGGTATGGGGTACCGCTCCTGGAGGCAGAGGAGGAGGCGGGGAAGGACTCTTGGTCTCAGATGAGACTGCAGCTCTCTCCTGAATAACAGGTGGTGGAGAGAAACTCTCTGGTGAGGATGCTAACACCTCCTCGATGGTAGGAGGTGCCACTATCCTTGGGTCAGCCTGAGGGGTCACTACCTCCTGAGCAATAGGAGGTGGAAGCACACTATCAGTAGCTGCAACTGCTCTCAGGCGACAGGCTCGGGTCATGGGTGCCATACTGGAAAGGATAAAAAAATACAACAATCATTAAGGCTGTACAACAGTCTACCATCCTATCTGAAAACCGGTAATTATCAAAAATAAAATAAGTTAACTACTAATCATCTATAAAGAGGTACTATTTTAAGAAAACCAGAACCACAAGTTTAAGGAACGAAAGTCAATAGCATTGAATCCAATCACAATATAATATATATAGAAGGAGAGAGTGTTAGAGAGGGAAAAGCTAGCATTTTGTAAGGGTCATGTGGTTTGTGTGAAATATACATGAAAGTGTATAGGAGGATTTGGGTCTCAACTATAGCTATCAAGTTACACTATTCATGGCATATTGGTTAAGCAATCTACAAGGCACAAGCTATTTACTCATAACATGTATGGCTAACCGTATATATAAGTATATCTATACAGCTATATGAACATATCATAGAGATGAAGGGTTAGGTTTTCATAGCAGTTGTGAAGATTAATATAGAGTGTCAAGTGTACATGGGTTAAAACTTGAAATAAAGGGGTCAATCATTCAGTTTTAGTTCAACATTACATATTAAACCGAAATTGAACTACACAATTGAAAGCAATGAAAAAAAATGTTAACATGTATTCAGTTTTCAAAATTTTGGAGAAATTCGAACATCAAAACCAACTCAATGTGTACCCCAACCACAACTTAACATGCAAGAGTATGAAACCTAACATTATATACCTACACACAATAATGTATACGGCTCAAAACATTACAATTTAAAACTGCAAATTGAACTAAACACTTAGAATCCAGGGTTAAAGGTTTAATATGTACACAGTCTCAGATTTGACAAATTCAACACAAAACTCAACCAATTTTCTTTAAGACTTGAAACCCTATATGTAACATACATGTGCAGTAATGTAAACAACAACTAATAACATGAAATTTAAATTTAATTTACGAAATTAATCTGGGAAACAGAGAACTAGTCATTGATACTGTCCTACATTAGAATTATTGGGATTTGAGAAATTAACATCAACATATTAATATGCATTTAGATAGGTTGGTAATCAAGTGTAGCATGCATACGTGTCAGGCAAGCATCTATGTCCACTATATATATTTTAAGGTAATACAAGAAATAATGGCAAGAGAAAATATTGATAAAATCTGTTCCGCTTATCTGTTTAAAAGAAGGAACCATTTTGAAACCAGAGCTATAATATCAATTCCAAGTTAAGGTCTAGCAAAATCATCGATTCATTGTATTAAAAAAAATTTAGCAAGAAGTTCCACTAGATTTATAATAACAGCTAAGCTACTCCTACTCATACTCCTACTCCTAAGTTACTTGATGATGGAATACAATTTATAACAACAGAATGGTACGATAGAGATGATATATTTAAAAACCTTCTCAAGATACAATCTGATAATCATATACGTCTGTCCAAAATCATGTTACTCAGAGTCCTCGCCATGCCAGTAAGCAAGGCTGCGATAAACGATAGATTCCATAACTGGGGCATGTACCTCTATAATCATGTCTCTGGAAATCTCGCTATGCCGACTAGTATAGCTGCGAGAAATTCCAAATCTCATAACCAAGATACGTACATCCGAAGCCAGGTCTCCATGTTTTCGCCATGCCAGCTAATATGGCTGTGATAAACTGCAGGTTCCATAATCAAGTAGACGTTTTACCATCCCTGTATTCCCGTCAATATGTGTTATCAGAAAATATCGTAACTCAGGCCTTAAAATTCATCTCGATAGGAAAATCAAAATCAACAACGATCCATCAAAATCAAATTCAATAATCAAGGAGTGAGAGCAACAAAACAAGAGAAATAATTCAAATTGAAGTTTAAATAAGATTCTCAAGGGTCGTCCCAGGAATCTCTCAAGGAATCCTAACTGTGATTGAGTACCATCAAAAATATATATCCTAATCCTACTGCAGGCTGTAGTGATACTCTAGTTCGAATACCACTACATAAACTCGACCTGCGTGGGCCACCACTAAAAACGTGTCACGACCCGCACCCTAGATTAAGGGCACGAGACGTGGGTACGTCCAGCCTACGCCGCAGTGTCGGCGGTAAACGCTGTCCTAGGTCACAATATCTAACAGATAAAGGTAATAAACAGTTATACTCCCCGAATGGGGGTGACATAACAGAATATATCTCAATCACATCTAAGGTAGAACATGAAAGAAAAGATAGATAAATATCCAGAAATGAAAACACAGAGATACAATCCAGAGTTCTAAGTGTCTAAATAAGTACATATCCAAATAACATCTCAGAAACTCAATACAGAATCCAGAAAGATAAAGACATCCTAATCTAGGGAAGTATCATCAACTGCTAGTAGGTCCAAGTCACTAGTGATGTCTAAAGCTGCACCAAGAGGGGTAGACACCAGAGCCTCATCATTCACTGTAAAATTTTCAACAGGTCCAGTCAGGACGGGAACGAGCACATACCTCTAAAAACAGTTCATAACAGGTTAGGAGTATAAATCATGCAATAGAGTAAATACAGGAAATGCTGAAAAGAAGTACATGAAAACAGGAGATATTTTATAACTGAAAGTAAATACATGATAGTAAAGACTGTAAGTGGCTACGTGATTTAGAGTACAATATGGTTATGTAAACGGCTTAGGGACACATGAATACAACTAAGAGGCACATGAATACAGCTACTGGGGATAATGATCACATAACCAATTCTGCTCACCCTGCCCCAATCAATACACAAGGATCGATTCAAGTTACGTTATAGGCACATGAATACAGCTAAGATACGTGAACTCACGTAATGAGTAGTACATGAGGCACGTGATAAAGCACATCAAAGCACATAAGAACATGTGAAAACATGAACTAGTACGAGTACAAGGAGTACCTGATGCACATGATAAAGTACATGAACATGAAATACCCGATGCACCCGTAGAGGGATAACATCTCAAGAAAGGATCCATATAGTACTAATCCGTAAAAATACGTGTCAGCATCATGTAAAGTAATCTAGAGCAAGAATATAGTCCAGATAAGTATGAAAAGATCAGAGAATGTACTCGCCTGCTAACTGAATGTCCAAGATGAAAGTACTGTCCGAGGAGTGGTGTCTGGCTCCTATTAGAACAGCACAAGTCACAACAAGTCCAGAATAGTAATAAGATGCACTACGATGCATTCTACATGAATCTAGGTCAATCTACACCAAAGTCAACTCTTGGTCAACTCTGGTCAACCCTAGAAGTCAAACTAGGTCAACCAAGTCAAACCTAAGTCAAACTAGTCTATACTAGTCTAACTAGTCTATTCTAAGTCTAACAAGACTACACAAGTCTAATCTAGGCTCTAAACTGACACACAGACATATCCATAGGCTATAGGCTATCATGCCTAAGAACCACATCATAACACATGACTAAATGACAGTATTTATATCTAAAATAATGCACATAAAGATATATTATAATCTAACTTAGAATATACATAGCCTATAGGCTACTATATACATATCACACATACATTTTATAGGATACCTAAAAATGGAATCTCATATACTCATAAGCATGAAGAAATAGGAAATGAAATGTGTTTGTGTGTGTGTCAAACATGAGTGTGTGTGGTGTACATGCCATGAGAATGAGGGTGTGAGGGAGAATACATAAAGGTGTGTGTGTATATGATGAGTGATGACTGAAACAGTGAGTGTGAGAGGATACATGACAGGAAAGAGTGTGTGTGTAAGGAAATATCCATGAGAGCATGTGTGTGTGGGTGTAAGTCCTGAAAACAGTGAGTGATACTTGTGTTCCCAGTTTACATGTGTGTGTGGGTGACTTGTGTGTGTGTGTGTAACAGTGAAGTGAGGGTGTGATGAATCCTGAACAGTGTGCAGTAATAGGCAAAAACGGTGAGCAATATACAATGCGAAACCTGGAACCTAAAACAGTGTGGTAAAAGAAATCAGTGAATACAAGAGTGTGAGCTAACCCATTCAACAATTCCAAAACAGTACAAACACCCAGTTCAGTCAACCATACTCAGGTTTATACATTGAAGAAACATTTAACAGTTTGTATCAAACTCAGTTTTTCAGTCCCACATAGACATCCAGTTATGCCCCAAACCAAAACCAATTAACCCCAAATTCGACACACACTTAGCAAACATATAGGTGAACCAAATTGAGGTCTTAAACCATACAATTAATCAGTATATAATGGTTAAATTGATGCTAGAAATTCATATTTAAAATCTGGAAAATCTGGAATGAAGACTGATATTTGAGTATCAGGAATTTTTGGGGAAAATTGAGAATGAGCATCGAAAACAAGCTAATATGCAAAATCAGTGGTTGGTAAAGCAAGTACATATTATGTACGTGTCATATGATGTATTTGTGTCCACCCAAGTGGACACAACGTGTCCAAACAGATTTAAAACCTAAAACGAAAACCCAGGACACTGTGCAGTGGACCAATCATCGTACACGTGTTCACAATGCTCGTGCACACGACACAACACAGACTTCATGGTCGTGTCCAAGTGTCGACTAGGTCTAGGTCTAGGTCTAGGGCTAGGACACACTGATACGTGTCCACGACACGTGTGCATGCGATACGACACGCGTATCAGTGCACGAAATTGACAGCCGCCAACACAGTATAAAATCGATGCAGGAGCTCGTGCGTGTCCGACACGACACGAGAGGCTCTGAGACTTGGAGAGCCTTGTGTCAGTGTTAGCTCCGACCTACGTGTCAAATCTCACGTGTCGACGTGTCGTGTCCAGTGAGTTGTGTCCCCCGTGAAGCAGGGCAAGCAAACAGCCCATGCACGCGCGCGCGACAGCGTGTTCACATGTCTATTCAGACACGACACGACACAATGGTCACCTCAGGACACTAGAAACACATAAGCGACATCAAACCCTATTTTCCTATTCATTTACTTTCCTAAAAATCACTCGAAATGCCCATTGGGGCATTTCATCAAATACTTGCACAGTGGGACTGATACGTGTCCAAATGGGATACGAATTGGACACAAAATCTAGGGTTACCTATTCCTACAGTTAGGTTAGGCCTAGGGCTCCCTAGATATGCAATAAAATCCGAATTCTATGGTGTAGAATGAAAGTTACCTATATGTATCAAAATCCTCAAAAAGCTCCAAGGAGAGGTGTTCCTCTTGATATCCAAACTCCTCCAATTTGCCCAAACTCTGAAATTACTCAATAACAGCAGCAAGAGGAATAAAATTAGAACCTATTGCAATTAGTTTGGGGAAAAAAAGGAGTTGAAATGGATTTTATAGGATTTAATGAAGATGGAGACTTACCTCTTTCTAAAACTTTGCAAAATTCCTAATGGTGGCTAGCCCTAACTTTGAGGAACATTAAATAGAGGGGGGGATCAATGTGGCCAGCCATGGGCTATTGGAATAGGGCTAGGGTTCCACTAGTGTTGGGTTGGGCCTCTATGGGCTTCTAAGGCTTAAGTCATTAGTCATGACTTGTGAAGTCACAAGCCATTCTAGCCTAATCAATTTCTAATCTCTCCAAATAAGTTCTAATGAGTTAAAAATCACTAACTTAGGTCAAGCTAAGGTTACTTAACCTAACCAAGTAGTCATGACCTAGGTTAGCCTCTAGGTTAGTCTCCTAGTCAATACTAGTCAAAGTCAACTATAGCACCAAAATCAATTATACTAAAAATTACTAAAAATCACAGAAAATTCTAATAAATATAATTAATACTAACTATCACTAACCATGGTTAGCTAAGACTAGCTATGACTAAACTAGGTTAGGTTCAAACCAAGTTAGGCTAATCACAAAACATGGCAATCAATTAAATAATATTAAAATCACACCATTCTTAATAATAATACATTAAATTCCAAATAATATATATTAAATTCAATTAAATTCAAAATGATAAAAGTACCCTCGAACTGGAAATGATAAATGAAACACCCTAATCACATGGCTAGGCTCTAGGTTAAGCTGTCTCTAGTGTTACACTATCAAAACACCTAAATCATAAGTCATGATTTAAAATAGTTTTAAAATGATTTACTCATGATTTAAAATATTATTATTAAAAGATTAAAATTACAAAATTTCAAAATTACCCTCATTTGGAAAACTGGGTGTTACACCCACTCACCCCAAGGATTCACTTTCCCTTCCAATATTATGCATTCATTCTAACTATATATTCATGGCCTTTCCAAATACTTGAAAGAAAAATTGATGAAATTGCAGTATACCATGTCCATGAAAATGAGCAAAGAATAATTTCCTTCCCTTTCTGCGAACCAAACGAGGCCTTAGTGTATTTAACATATCCTGACTAAACTTCCACCAAAATATAAGCCGCATGCACTGTTGAGTGTACCCATACAAGCATTAAGATTTTTTCTATTGTTGAAGACATCTATGTTGGAAATCCGTATGGACAAACAATAACGATAGAATAAAAATAAAAATACCAAGAAGGAATGAGTAAAATAAGAAGAACAATTAACGAAACTAATAGTAACAATAATAAATCACAAACATGAATTATTTTACATGGTTCTGTCGAAATCGACATGCTCCACGGGATAATAGAACAAATACTTTATTGAATCAACAAGATGAAACATTCAAATGATTATACACACAAACTACGATGAGCAGCCCACGATCTCCGACGAAGCCACTTTATTTGAATAAATGTTGTATTTGAACAATTGTGTATTTGTTAATAAGGCTGTATATATTGTATGAGAACAATTATTGTATCAATGTACCCTCTGGGTATCGGTATTGGTATCAGACTATTTCTATAAGTACCGATATTGATCGCTTAGGCGTCTAGACGGTGTCTAGGCGGTAGGTAAGTGTTGAAAATCAAATTTAAGATATCGGTATAGAGTGAGTATCCTAGAAGGATATATATAAGATATCTTAGTAGTAGATAGGTAAGTGTTGAAAATTAAATTTACTTATGCCAAGTCTTTTGGGCCTATCAGAGTTATAGATCTTTTCAGAAATCTAGTATAATGTTGATTACCTCAAAAGGCTTGTATAAGTAAGAGTGAATAGAGTGTATATTGTAGGCGGATGAGTGTATAGAGTGAGCCTCCCTACTCCCCTTCTTCTCATTCGGGTCATGAGGCATCCTATTCCGTATCATATGATATACATCTCAACCAAAGCGTGGAGAAGTGTGAAAATATTAATATTAACCAAAGATCAGTATCGGAATCAGTATCACCATGAATCTCATAGCTTGTTCTAACAGAGCATAATATAAAACCAAACGTGAAGCAGAGCTTCACATTCACAATATTAGAATGTGAAGCTCTGATTCACACGTTTGGTTTTATATTATGCTCTGGTAGAACAAGCCATGAGATTCATGATGATATCGATCCTTGGTTAAATTAATATTTTCACACTTCTCTACTCTTTGGTTGAGATAGATATCACATGAGAGAGTCGAATGAGAAGCAGGGAAGTAGAGGGGGGGGTCAGAGAGGGGGCATTATATGTATGAGGGCTTATCCAGGGACAGAGTCTCAGACAGGAAGGGAATGTGTATGTATTAGTAGTTAGGTTTTATGTATCGGAAACATATGCATATCTCAGTTACATATAGCAAGTGTGAAGTGTACAGAATTGAAAATATGTGTATTACATATGCATTTTTAGATTTTCCTATGGCGGGAGGTGGACGTGGACGTGTACGTGATTCAGATTTGCCTATGGGGGGAGGCAGACGTGGACGTTTGCAGCATGGGTCTGGCTCACGTCCGGCTCCTTTGGAGCGTCCATGCCGTCCACCTGTCGATGAGGACGAGTTCCTATATGTTCATGATGGGTTATCTCCGGGCATGGCCCGTTCATCGGTCGGGGGAGCTACTCCTTCGGCCAATACTCCGGCGACTGCTACGACGACTACTCCAACGACCACTCCGGCCGCTTCTACCCCTACGGCCGCTCCCATTGCAGCCAATCCCTATCCGGACTTGGTGGTCGAGCGCGGAGTCTACAGACGACGCGTAGGAGATCCTCCGACTTTACCGGAGCGCCCAGCCGACGTCCATCTACCGGAGCTGTGGGCCGATGGACAGACGTAAGTATATGTATTTTAGTTTATTGTAAATTCATATATTTATTCATATATTCTTTATAGTAACTGATGTCGTACATTATTTTCTTATCTCAGGTTCTTTCCGATCTGTGCCAGGCGAGATCTAGGCGATTTGATTTACCGTAATTTCCATGGGCCGTACCTGAACTTCGGCGACATCCCGGTGGAGATACGGTTCGTTTGGCTTGACGCGTTGAGGGTATGTATAATGGTCAACAATATGTATCAAAAATTTGTTCATTCATGTGCGTTTGTCTTATTTACAGGCATCGTACTGGTGGCCGGAGCATAGGGACCAGGCCATCCGGAGGTGCTACAAGACCGTATCCAACAAAAGGATACGTGACATGATCCACGACCAGAAGGCGCTCGAGAGCCTGAGAGGTAGTGGATCAAAACATGGGTTCAAGGAGTGGCTCAGAGCGGATTTCTGGGCGGAGATGAAGAAGAAAATGGAGACCCCGGCCTATCTGGCCAAGTCTGAGAAGGCGAAGGCTGCCCGTGCTAAGGCTGGTCAGCACACGGGTGGTTCGATCCTGTCTTCGGAGCACATGTGCCGATTGGTGAGTATTCTATTAAATTGTCAAATTTTTAAGTCTTAAACTCTACAAAATGAGTATTAATTTATGTTCAATTGTACAAGCACGAGGAGGTCACCAGGAAAGGCGGAGATCCGGACATCGTCGACTTTTTCACAGTCTTTGTGCATACCCACAAGCGCAAGAGCGATGGGAAGCTCGTAGATGAGCGGGCCGCCAAAGCTTATGTAAGTTTTCTTATTCTTTATATGTATTACATTTTTATAATTGTAAATGATCGGACTACGAGTATCGATATCGGTACCCCATACTCATATAGTAATGGGCCGATACTGATTTGATTGCGATACCGATACTAATAGGAATGGTCCGATACTCAGAGTATCGGTATCGGGCCATTCTTATGTGAGTATCGGTATCGATCTATTACTATATGAGTATGAGTATCGGTATCGGCCCATTACTATGAGTATTGATATCGGTATCGGTACATTACTATGAGTCTTTATATTAACTCTAAATTTATTTACGTTTATATAATATAGGAGGAGTTTGAGAGTCGGGTCGGTGAGGGGGGTGAGGGGGGTGAGGGAGGTGAGGGGGATGGACCAAGCCAGCCGACGGATAGGAACAAACTATGGGTAGATACGGTCGGAGTAGGGAAAGGCGGCTGCATATACGGTATTGGATCGTTTGCATCCTAGTCGTTCCTCGTTTCCAGAGCTCCACCTCCACTTCCACCTCCACCTCCACCTCCATCTGTACCAGTACTTTCCACCGACGGTGCTATCGTCTACGACCAGGTCACTATTACCCGTATATTATGGGATTTACAAAATTATATATACGGTAGTGCAGGAGCTTCTACTCCGACACCTATAGTACCGGTCGTTTCGGCTCCGACTGCGGCTCCGGCGGTTCAGACTTCGACCGATTCAGCTCCGCTACAGACTCCAGCACATCCGGCTACAACACCTCCAGCTACAACACCGACGGATCCAGCACCGACTTCGAGAGTTCCTCTATCTCGGGAGGATTTCGAAGACGCATTGCGAAATATGCTGGGTAGCTACACCCACCCGCCGCCTCCTCCGCCGCCGTCGACGTAGATATTGTTTGGAAATTGTTTGTATTTGGGAACAATTTGGAACATTTTTGGTATGTGTGCATTTGAAAACTGTTTTTATTTGGAAGCTGTTTGTAAACTTTTTGGTAGGTATGTAACTGTTTATATATCTGTATTGGAAACTGTTTATATGACTGTATATTGTGTGTGTAACTGTCAACATGGAAGTGGAGTGTATGAAACACAAATATAGACACAAAATTATATTTAGCGACGGGACAGCGACAGAACAGCGAGGGAATATCAAAAAAATTATAGTATAGCGACGGAAGAGCGACAAAATATCTGGAACATTCCGTCACTAAGGTTCTGGAAAATATAGATTTAAAGTATAGCAACGGAATTGCGACATAACCGGTTCGTCGCTACAAGCATGTCCGATACCAATAGCGTATCGGAAACACTTTAGCGACATACTTTTTCGTCGCTATACCGTCACAACATTAATCCTAGAATACGCCGCGGACCCGTCGGTAGTTAGTCGGTAAAAGTAGCGACGTAATTTCCGTCGCTAAGATGTCGCATTTTGTAATAAATAACGTGTCGCTAAATCTGTCAGTAATCAGTCGCTATTTCCGACAAACTAGCGACGGATTGAAATTAGCGACACGTGATTTCCTGACAAACCGTTTTCGTCGCTGATATGTCGCTATTTGGCTTTAGCGACGGAAAAATGACTTTTAGCGACGGATACCGCCGTCGCTAAAAGCCTTTTTTTTGTAGTGAAGGCTCTGGCTTCTTTAAGTGCTGGGTTGCTGATATGCTTCTGAGAGGCTGCGCCCACAAGAATATCAGAACATGCTTCGGTGGAGGTCAATCCTCCAGCGTGTGTATCGAGAAGATGGAAGGCTGCGCTTCGATGAAGATTGCATCCCTTGTAGATCCTTCTAGGCTTCTGTCGAATCTTTACTAGATCCTTTGTAGAAGAACTGAATTAGTCCCTTATGTATGGTCTTGATGTGTCCGCACTAGACTTTGGTAGACATGACAATAAAGGGACTTCTTTCCATATCTTATGTTTTCTCTTTTTAGCACTGAGCCTGAATCTTTACATCTTCTGCACTGTGGTGAAGGGATGTCTTCAGCTGAGATTTTTCAGGCTTCTACACATCCGGTCAAGGAAGAAGGTTCTATCGAAAGCATCAACTGGGAGTAATCAAACTCCCGCTATCCATGACAACCCTCCGCTTGAAGATGAGGACATTCTCCAAGGAACCGATACCGAGGTAGCTGGGGGTAGCTAATACGAGGTCTCCGAAGTGGAAGCTCTTTCGCAGGAAAGTGAGTTCGAAAGCGAAGCCTCAACCGATCCATCCACTTCCACCCATCTTATGCCAGTTTACATAGATGGGGGTGGTGATAAAAGAGAGTCAGACGCTCCAGCTTCGGACATCGTGCAGTGCATGGACACCCTGGAAGGGAGCCTCAAAACCCTCACTGCCACCATGCAATCCTGGACTCAAATGGTATTTGAGATTCAGACCACTCTGGCATCTCAACCATTAGCAAGGGCACCTGTCTTCACTTGTCCCGATCCAGGGGCCAATAGAGAATCAAGTATACCCCATCAATGGGTATCTTCAGGTGCAGATCATCACATTGCACCTCGGACGTCGGCTCCTTCAAATGCCGAGCTTCACACCTTACCGCCCTCACCGACTCCCAGTTCTACAGAAGAGCTGGTGGACATGATCAGAGATCTAAGCGAGCGCTTTGAAGCACGAAACAAGCAAGAAGAACGTCAGAAGATGGGAATCCCGCAACCTTACCCTCTCTAATGGAACAAAGTGGTTTACCCTCCCAAGTATAGACCACAAACATTGATGCCATATGATGGGAAGGATTCTCCTTGCCGGCATCTGACCTACTTCCAGTCTCAAACGGGACATCTCCTAAAGGAAGACGCCCTACTCACCAGCCTATTTGTCGGGGCATTGAAGGGAGTCGCTTACGACTGGTACTGCAGTCTCCCTGACCACTCTATATCATCCTTCGATGACTTGACACGCCTCTTCCTCGACCGATTCTAGGACAGTAGGAAGGACATGACCATGTCATCTCTTATAGAAGTACGCTAGACAGAGAAGGAGACTGTTTGAGCCTTCATCGAACGTTTTCGATAAGCATGCTTAAGGTTGCCTCCGGGTATGCCAGAACAGGCACTAATTGATGCCTACAGCATGAACATGACTCCTACAATCAAGCTCTGGCTCGACTCCACCAAGCCTCCCAATTGGAGTTCATTGATCATCGGGGTTGAAGCTGCTGAAAAGAAGGCACGTAATGCTCGTCTTCTGTGGGTTAACATCCCCGCCTTTGATGACAAAGGGAAACGGCCTGCTACCAGCAACAGTGGGCACGAGGCGAAAGGGAAGCAGGCATTGACTATCAACACTTCAAAAAGCATGCAAGGGCCCGCTCAGAAGCCTCCACCAGTACCGAGGCCGAAGGAGATCTACTCCTTCAATGACGAGGATACCTTACAACTCTTCGAGATACTGAAACAGAGCCACAAGATCAAGTTGCTTGATCCTAAGAATCCTGATGAGGTGGATAGAGTAGGCGACCAGAGGTACTGTCACTACCATCGGTTCGTTGGACATCCAACTCAAGACTGCTACATCCTCAAGAACTACATACAACGCATGATCAATGCGAACGTCATCTCAGTCGATTACGAAGAGAATGTAATGCCCCGCTCCGCACGAGGCATTTGGGTTGGCTTGTTGGATGCTATCAGAATGTTGGACCGTGACTTATGTTGGGAATCAGGAGAATTAAGACTGTTGCAGTCTCTCTTAGCTGGCTAGACGGAATGGGTATTGGAACGTGGCTCGCTGGTGGAGCTACGCTTAGCGGGATTGGAACAGGAAGACCCTTTTATGCAGGCAAGTGGAACTGTCCTCCTTCCTTCTTATTCCTGCATGCTTAATAAATGGAATAATGTGATGCTATGAATTGTCCCCAAATGTCCCATGTTTTAGTTGCTGAGTAATTGAGATGCTTATGCTAAGAATTATTGAACTGCCAAATGAATGACACTTGAACTGCTAATATGACTTGATGCTTGAAATGAATTGATAACGTCCTTTCGGTTAATACTGCTTAAGCAATGAATACTTGAGTAATGAGATACTACGAGAATGATACATGAGTAATAAATTGGCTATGCTATTAACACAAAGAATTGAAAGAAACACCTCAATCATGTACATTCTGTATAACTGTTGATGTTGCCTGTTTCCTTATATGCAATGAAAGAAAGAATACTGTCCCTATGAAATGAATGAAATATTGCAGGTCCTATCGAGATGAATGAAATATTATTTGTTCCTCTTAGAAAGGAATGATATGAGAAATGTTGCAATGATTGATGCAATGAGAAATGATGAGGCTTGGGATCATTGAGATCACCAAGTGAATAGGTGAAAATATTGGAAAGATGAGATGATGAACTGTTGCCTTTTCTTATCTTATTATTGTATCATGCGACTTCGAACACGATCAGGTCGGACACGCATTCGCATGACCATAGACGTACTTGTATACAAGGATTTCCTCGAACGGTACCCGCGGCGGTGGGATCGAGTCGGCCTAGGAGGAATTGGTGCTTTGGTAGCACGGTATTGGGATCCTCATTCGGGCTCGCAACCTGGTGAAGGGCACATCCCATACCCTATGAAGTCCTATATGGCACGTCGACACGGTGCACAACCACCAGTGGTCATGTAGTCAGGATGCATGCTAATGAATGTTTTGTGCAGACAGAGTAAGTATATCATATTATCCTGTATTTTATGCAGGTACGAGGGAGTTGGCTATATATCGGTAAGAAATCACTTAAATGTGATGCATGCAGTATATGTTGGTTGAATGGTCTGCTTAATCATGCTAAACAAGTCAATGATATGATGTTACCTTTAAATGTGAACCTCCTTAACATGCTAAATTCAGTATGTCAATATGTTGCGTTGCTATGTAAACTGCTTAAGCATAACTAACATGCTAAGTGATGCCTTCTATGAGAATTGTCACAACATGTTCAAATGTTAGAACTAATGATGCCTTTTCATGATAACACTAGTATGCTTTACTGATGCCTTCACATGAATGCTGCTAAGAATATGTTTACATGCTTCACTATGATTATTGCCCATGAACTGTAAACTGATGCTAGGCCCAAGTAGAAAGATTATTTTAATCATGCTTGCTAAAATTGACCAGTTAGTGTTGGTTTAGGCGAGTGGGTTGGATTCTGCTCGCCAGCACATAGATGATGTGCTGACCCACGTTTTGTGTGGGCAGGTGCTCGTGCTTGGGATGTTCTATACACGAAGATTTGCTGGATTGGTCCCGCGGCATCGAAGATTTGTTGGGCATACAGAAGCTCTCCTTGTACAAGATGATGTCTTCTGTTTATAAAGGGCATAATGTATGGAACATTGTAATCAGTTGTACCAGTGAGATTGTAAGCCAAGTCTGTATATCAAGTTGTAATCCAATGTATCCAAGTATCAAATGTACACTTTGTAACATTGCTAAGTTGGCTTTCAATGTAAAGTGAGATTGGTTGTAAGCATTGTACTTCAATACAAGTCTTGTACTTTTCTTCTGTTATCAATAAAGAGAATAAAGTTCTGTATATCTCTGTGAGACTTCAAGTTATTCTTTTATCTTCATTGCTATAATGAACTGATGTATTTCTATTCAATAAGAAAGATTGTCCTTATCAACTTCAATTTGTCTGCTTCTGCCGCTGCGATGTGTTCCTATTTGAAGATATCGATTATGTACCATCTTTGCCTTGTACAAGTGCAATACCAGACTTGTACGGCATCACGCCCAAGCGAGGACGTTCGATTCCAAGAGATAAAATATGTGAATAAATGACTCTACGAATCGGGGTGTGACAAATTGGTATCAGAGCACGGCTTTACGTCCTTGGTCTCTTCTTTGATTCATTTCAAATCAAAGTTGCATCGACGATTAACCAAAGTTGCTTCCGCGATCACTCAACGTTGCTTCCAAGATTAAATCAAAGATTGCTTCCGCGATTATGCTGTTGTTGTTCGGTAATCATCCTATGTTGTTGGTGTCTGAAAAATTTGTTGACCCTCTTGGCTTCTCACTGGATGTTCCATACAATAAGTCTATATACATTGTGATGCCCCTGAATGAATGATTGTTGTTGGTTTGGACACAAATAACCCAACAATGACTCGATGCCATAGTATGCTATATTGTGAATACTGTTTAGAATTGTGGGAATATAGAGAAAGTGGCTATGTATGCTGTAACAAGTTGAGAATTGCATGTGATGTTGGAAAAGAATTGGGAAGAAAATAATTGATGGATGAGTTTGTCATAACTGGTGAATTGACTCATATGTGTTGGCTAAGTGCTTTTGAGACCCTAAGAATGTTGGCATGTGATATTGAGACCCCGAGATGTTGGCTAAGTGTTGTGATCATTATAGATCACGAATGTCCATAATAGATTTGAGTTGGTATTGTTTAGGGAACGGCTTCATTTCTGAGTGGTATATTGCCTCTACCACCTCAGAACTAGATGTATGTTGACCCTTTCCATAGGATAGCAAGGAGACTATCTGTGGGTAAGGGGTAGTGCCGAGACTTAGCTGGGAGTCATGTATTGTGGCTAGATGACTCGAGTGTCCCTTGACGGTGATGCTATATTGAGTAGCGAGATTGTCAGAAATTGTAACTGGTGGTTTGGTTAGAAATTGTTTAGTCGAGTGATGACTCAGACTAGTAAGACCATTAGTATGCTATGGGTAAACGGATTTGGCTAGAGAATGTTGTGGCTTAGAATATCTGAATGTTGATTTTGAATGGTTGGATGCAAATCATATGTGGCTAATACAAAGTTGATTGCTAAGCTGGAAGTTTGGAAAAGTTGTCGGTGACCAAAGGAATATTAGAAATCTGTGCCTTGACCCTACAGTGTAATAGATGTCAATCCATCTTAATCACAAAAGGATAGTCATTGCATATGTCCATGTATGCTGAGGAATTGAATTGTACCAGAAAAGTAACAAGTAGCAACCCTGAATATCTGTGTTGCGTAGAGAATGGTTAATTGATACATAAATTGTCGGATTGAATGGAATGAACTACTCGACCCTTGAGGTAGAGAATTTTAAGAATGTCTGTATGAGATTTTGACGGCTGGGAAAAGAATGAGATTTAAGAATGCCCGTAAGACAGTTTGATAATTGAGAAATGAATGGGATCGAGAAATTGCAAACATGTTGGATAATATCGGTATATATGACTATTGGTTGGGATATAGATTGTTGGCTTATGATTTAGTGGTGTGACTTTGTCATACAGACCGAATAGTATGATTCCATAGTTATGTTAAGACTATCGGAATCGATGACCCTTGAATAGTTAGTCTTGGCTTATGGGCTCGTGTGTGTACAAAGGATTTGAAATAGAAATTGAATCATTGGGAATTTACTTGATGGATTATTAGAACGATGAGAATCATATGCCGGGTGGAGAATTGACCATAATGTTGATAGATTGATCTTAGTCGATCGTTGGGTAAGTCTAGAGTGAGCCTCTGTGGGAATTATTTCCTTGAGGAAGATCCTGGATATATAGACTTAACCCTAGTGACCAGTTGATGACTTACCAATTATTGGCATATCCAAGAATGGCGATTAGTTATTCAGACTGAGTTAAAACCTATAGGTTTGGGTAGAGCTCCTTAAAACTGTCGGTTGCTTGTTGGCCCTAAGAAAAAAACTAGTATAACCCTAGTAGCCGTCCACTCTAGGGAAGTCACCTGAATGATTAGGTATAGCTGTCGGTATAGCTAACCATTGAGACTGGACCGAATAATAGATGGCCGTTGGCGAACCATAGAATGACCTTGTGGCATTTGAACGAGAGATGGTGATGAGTACGACCTAAGAATGATATGTTATATGTATATGCTTCAATATGAACCTTAGAGATGTTTGACCCTTGAGGATTATGTGTCGGCCTATAGCGGGACTAGAATCGTGGGATGAGACTTGAGTTGTATGTATCGAGTAGTGAATTATTTTATGAGATGGAATTGACTGCTCATGATGGGAATGTTGGATCGGCATCTACAGTCGGGTAGCTGGGTTAACCTAGATTGTTGCATAGAATTATACCCTGGCTCGGGTAATCGATAGTGGGTGACGTCGGATTAAATCTGTTATAAAAGATGAATTGCCTTGGTGAGAAATATTATTGGATTTGGGAAGGAATATGATTACATGTTGTGAACTCTTGATATGATTAGCTCTAAGTTAGATCCTTGACCGAATGTTAAAAATAGTATGCTTGGATGGAGAGCTGTCCCGGATATTAAGTGTTGTGGCCTGGAAGATAGTGATTATGGCAAAGTGAATGAAGTAATAAGTCAATTGAAAGGATGCTAAGTCGGATTGGGAAAGCAGTTGTATCGTGGCTGATCGAATCGCGCTATCATGGAAGTTGGCTGAAGTACATATGTTTTGGGGACGCCTAAAATATGTGTATGGATCCAGCCGAAGTGATAGGTTGCGACTGAGATAACATTATGGGAAGAATTTATCGCACTAGCACAGACTTTGGCTGAAATGCATATGTTTTGGGGACGCCTGAAATATGCGTATGGATCCAAACGAAGTGATGTGTTGCGACCAAGATAGAATGCAAGGAAAATGTTGGTGAATCAATGAAAAGTTGCAAGTATTTGGAAAAGAGAAATATGGATTGAATCGTTGATGGATTAAAATGATATAGTTGGATAGCTATTTTCAAATGACCGAGTGGGCTGAAATGTATATTAAATTGAAGCTGAATGAGTAACTCATTGTGACTAAGAGAATCTAGTAGAAAGAGTTGTTTCCTTAAGTTTCGAGGACGAAACTTTTTCTGAGTGGTATATTATGTAATGCCCCGCTCCGTACGAGGCATTTGGGTTGGCTTGTTGGATGCTATCAGAATGTTGGACCGTGACTTATGTTGGGAATCAGGAGAATTAAGACTGATGCAGTCTCTCTTAACTGGCTAGACGGAATGGGTATTGGAACGTGGCTCGCTGGTAGAGCTACGCTTAGCGGGATTGGAACAGGAAGACCCTTTTATGCAGGCAAGTGGAACTGTCCTCCTTCCTTCTTATTCCTGCATGCTTAATAAATGGAATAATGTGATGCTATGAATTGTCCCTAAATGTCCCATGTTTTAGTTGCTGAGTAATTGAGATGCTTATGCTAAGAATTATTGAACTGCCAAATGAATCACACTTGAACTGCTAATGTGACTTGATGCTTGAAATGAATTGATAACGTCCCTTCGGTTAATACTGCTTAAGCAATGAATACTTGAGTAATGAGATGCTACGAGAATGATACATGAGTAATGAATTGGCTATGCTATTAACACAAAGAATTGAAAGAAACACTTCAATCATGTACATTCTGCATAACTGTTGATGTTGCCTGTTTCCTTATATGCAATGAAAGAAAGAATATTGTCCCTATGTGTAACGCCCCAGTCCCAAAATACGTAGGACTAGGAACGTAGACATGCCAGCTGTATTCATACGAAGTACACTCCAATATATGGAAACCTCATATGAATACATAAGCTGTAAAAATGCAGTAGAACCATAACTAATCTCATCCACGCAAATAAATGAATAAAAGACATCATATAAAGATAATGAATTTGTCTTGATACAATATGTTGGGCGGAGACAAATCCACTACCAACAAGTAAAGGAAAAAAACACATAAGAAAAGATATGAATTTGGCGAGCGAAGCGAAGACGATCCAAGTGCAATCATCCTCGAAGAAATAGAGCGGATCACGGCTAGAGCTAAAGCACCTGCGAAAGACAATAGCACACACCTGGAGAGATAACCAGGTCCTCAGAGGGACGTAACAAGACACATAATAGCATGCCATATAAACTGAATAAATATTGCTCAATAAATAAGTCAATCGAATTTATAACATGGTCCAATACGCACCTACTGAACGAGCATACCATCCCCCCAACCAAACAAGGACAGGAGATGGTAAACTAATTCACGGTAACGTATCTTCCCATGCTATGAATCTAATATGGTATCCGGACCCCAACAAGGTTCAATACCTTCTCATCGAAGTAGTAAGTCACACCTACAACCAAACAAGGACAAGATGTGACGAACTAATTTGCGACAAGTTATTGTTCCAAGCCACGGTCAGATACAAGTACCCAAACCAAAAGTACTCGTACCTAACGGATAGGGTAGCCTACCGTTCTATGTGAAATGTAGTTAAGAACAATCCTTCCTACGCATAGGCCCTGGCTGAATAGGATCGGCATAGTCCCCCCATGGGCACCAGAGGCCCCATCAGTAATCATGGGTCATCAACCCCGTATCTCCAGCGGAGAGTCCGGGTCACAAGGGAAAGTGCATCGAAGCCCATACGCTAAGGAATTGTCCTCCCCGCCCAATGCCTACTATGTTGTATCCACAACACAAACCACTATAACCGCTAAGTCAAACTAGCATGCAATCTCTATTAGCGGTTATTCCTATCGCACGGCTTGTACGTACTGGTGGCCAGCCAATTACGCACTTCCGTGTTCTACATGCGACACACAACCTCGTGTTACAACGTGTCAAGGCCAATGAATGCAACACACAAGGTGGTCCCTTAAATCTAGGTTTAATGTGAGAAAAATAATACATAGCAGAAAAAATAAATGAACAGTAAGTTCTAACAGTTATGCCATGTATCACAGTTAATTTTGCATAAAGAAAATAAATAATGCATGAAATATGAGCTAAAATAAGTAAACAGCAAATGGCAAGGTGTCTTGCCTGATAGGACGCCTGGTGTGCCGCGATGATCAAGGTGGCACGATCTGCAACTTTGGTGCAACAACTATACAAGGAGACCACGGGTGGCGACACGGACAGTTCCATTGGGTCCAGAAGGGTCAATTAAGTTAGGGTTGGTCATAAGGTAGTCTCGAAATGGGCGAAGGAATAGGAACAATAGGACTTGGATACGGACACGAGAAAAATCAAAGAATAATGGTTAAATAAATATTTATATATATACGAGTTTTAGAAAATATTTATAATTCCTAAAACTAGTTTTCATAAGTCAAAATAAGTATATAAAAATACTCACAGTCAAAAAAATCATTTTTGGAGAAAAATACTAAGTTTGTAAATATACGACTCTAGATAGAAAAATATATATTTTATTGCCAAAATTTTTATATAAATACAAACTTAAAATCAAAATAGTTGTTTCCTTTTAGTCAGAAAATAATATTTTCCTAGAACTTTTATAAATAATAATAGATAGTTTTGCAACTAACAGCAATAATAATCATAATGAAAATAATGAGAAGAATAATAATAATGACTATCTTTAACAAATAATAATAATAATAATAATAATAATAATAATAATAATAATAATATAGCTCAAGAATATTGTATATCCTTATTAGTACCTACTACTAAAATAAAGTACAATGGTAAGAAAAGAAAACCAAAGGGGCCAAATCATATTTCACAGATCTGAGCTTCCCTTAACCCATCAAAATAATAGTAATAATAATAATGATACTGATAATTTTAATAAGAATAATAATAATAGCTATAATAATAATAATAATAATATAATAATAATAAACACATAAAAAAACAAAGAAAAATCGCTGCTCCTCCTTCTGTTAACAGAGAGGAGGAGAGAGAGAGAGGAATGCGAGCGAAAGAGGGAGGACAGAGAGGAGATCGAGGGAGGAAGAGAGCAGGAGGGAGCGGCGCAAGGAAGCGGAGGCGTAGGCGGAGGGCAGCGCTCGCTCGACGGAGGCAGAGCGGGGGAGATCGGGCTGTGCGGGGGTTTCGTCGAGGGGGTTTCTCTACGCGGCTGGCGGTGCCGAGGTGGGAAACGACGGGGGCGGCGACGGCTAGGGGGTTTCACGGAGGGCTGTGGTGCTCGCCGAGGTGGCGGAGCGGCACAAGGAGGTGAGGCGTAGGCTGACGTTTGGTCGGCGGGGCTCCGCAAGCGCGGCGGATGGACGGGGGACAGCGGCGGAAGTCGGTGGTCGGCGCGGGTTTGGCGGATGGCACGGCGAGGCTGCGGCGGTCGATCACTGTCACGACCCGCACCCACCGTGAGGGTACGAGTAGAACAGCGCCCAGCCTACGCCGCAGTGTCGGCGGTAGTAGAACGTGTTCTAGGTCATGAACTATAACAACATAAATGAATATCTCCATAAGGAGGCCAACACAGAGGTACAACTCAATCACAATCTAAGTAGAATGTAGCATGATGGAAATAGATAAGAAATCCTCAACTGAGGTACAACAGAAAGAACTAACAAAGTCTAACATATCTCTATAACAACTCTGAAAATAGACAACA
>JANAVB010032126.1:0-35746 GCA_029216955.1 Iris pallida
CTGTTGGGAATGAGTGTCTCACACTAGTCTTTGCCATTCAAAGGACGCACCATTATGTAGCTGGACAGATAATTCACATCATCTCCCCAGTCAATCCCCTCAAAGTGCTCATGACTAAACCAGGGGCGCTAAACTCGCGGTTAGCCACATGGGCAATCCTTTTGACTCCTTATGACATGGTGTTCGTCCCATAAATGGCAGTTAAAAGGCAAGTGTTGGCTGATTTCCTGGCAGCACATCATGTACAGGAAACATCGAAGCTCTATGACGGCATTCCTGACGAGGTCTTAGAGTTGAACGTGGTTTCAGATAATCTCGTCTGGTGGATGTTCTTTGATGGTGCTTCAGGAACAGGACCCAAAGCAAAATCATCGCAGGGGTCGAAGTGGTCCTCATCACTCCTAACGGTCTGGTCATCCACCGTGCATATTCTCTCATGGAGTTATACACCAATAATATTGCTGAGTACAACACTCTCATCATCGGGCTTCAGCTCGCTAAACAGTTGGGGGTCGACTACCTCGAGGCCTACGGCGACTCGAAACAGATTATCAATTAGGTTCGAGGACAATATGAGGTTCGACATGAAGATCTAGTCCATTATCATCAGGCGGCAATCAACATTATCTCTAACTTTACAGTGTTCTTTATAGAACATGTACCCCGATTGCAAAAACTCGAGGCAATACCCTTGCCGGCCTCGTCTCTTCCCTGGCAGCTCCTATTGGAACCCATTACTCCGTCACAGTGATGGGTCGGGAGCTGGTTTGCCTAAAGAATAATCTATATGCGTGTCTAAGTTACTCTGTACAAACAGACACTAATGTTGACGTTCGGGACTGGCGATTCCCGTTCATAGACTATGCGGTCTACGGAATCCTACCCGAAGAATCAAAGGAAGCTACTTCTATCAAGAGGCGCTCGCTCCGGTTCTTCTATGACACAACTACAAAAATATTGCGTCATCGTTCATACGACGGACTTCGCCTTCGGTGTTTATCTAATGCTGAAGCACAAGAAGCACTCAGGGAGGCACACGATGGTACCTGTCGAGCTCGCCAACCTGGTCCTAAGTTGCAGGACCGACTACGTCGCATGGGCTACTACTGTCCCACCATGATGACAGATGCCGTGAATTATGCTAAGAAGTGTTAGGTATGTCAGTTGCATGCTGACTTCATCTACCAACCTTCTGAGTTCCTACATCCTACTGCGACCGCCTGGCCATTTGAAGCATGGGGAATAGACATCATCGGGCCGATTAGCCCTCCGTCCTCCAAAGGATACCGGTTCATCCTCGCCATCAATGACTACTTTTCCAAATGGGCGAAAGCAGTACCACTGGCGGAGGTGAAAACCTCGAACGTGATCAGCTTTGTTAAGCATCACGTCACATACCGCTTCGGAGTTCCTAGAAAGATTATCCCTGACAATGGCCCCCAGTTTGTGAGCCATGCATTCCATCGGTTCTGTGATAAGAATCGGATACAGAATATAGCGTCAACGGCCTACAATCCTGCGACGAATGGACTAGCCGAAGCATTCAACAAGACGATTGTCAAGCTGCTCAAGAAAGTCGTATCTTCCAATAAACGCGACTGGAATGAGAAACTCGACGAATGCCTACGGGCTTACCGCAAACTGTTCGGACACCCACGGCCAACACACCACTCTCTCATCTATGGGAGCGAGGCGGTGCTTCCTCCGGAGATCTATATTCTATTTTTACGGGTAGCTATCACCAACGTGCTGGCTGATGAAGACAATCAACGCCGTCGGTTACAGGAACTGGAAGCTTTGGATGAGAAGCGTCTGCTAGCTCAGTAGCGTATCAAGCTTTGTCAAGCTCGAATTTTCGGATCCTTCAACAAAATGTCCGGGAAAGAACATTCCAAGTGGGTGACCTCGAGTTCGGAGACCGATGGTGATGACTCACAAGACAGCTGGAAAGTTTGACCCCAAGTGGGAAGGACCGTTCGTTGTAGAGACTTTCTAATCCAATGGTGCTTACCGACTGGCCAAACCTAACGGCGATTTGCTAATGATGCCGATCAATGGCAAGTTCCTGAAGAAGTATTATGTCTAAGGTTTAAATTGACATATATTTCCACATCCCCCGGGGTGTTTATGAATTCTATTAATGGATTCATCCCATCCTTATTTCCCCAGTAGAAAACATTTCACGTCTATTTTACCTCTGAGCTGTTTTCTATACCCCAATGAAGTTCATGCCTACCATGTCCATATTACCTCTGAGTATTCATGTCTTCCATGATAACCTCGTGTTGTCATAACTATCTATAGAATAGTTCATGTCTATATTACCTCTGAGTCGTTCTACATATCCATAGAAATATTTTTACCATGTCCACATAACCTCTGAGTAAGAAAAATTCTACCACAAAGATTCGGTGTTTACCATGTCCATGTGACCTCTGAGTAAACAACCCCATCCCCAGCGAAGTTATCTCCATACCACCATTCTCATTACTATATAAAAAGTTCATAGTAAATGGACAAGTAAAGAAACAAAGCTAAGATTATTTTATTTATGAAAAGGAAATGTTTGTTTTTTTACTACGAAAGGGCCTCCAAAAAGAGAGGAACAAAAGAAAAAGACATCAACATTGCGATGATCAATGCATAAGTTCTTTAAGACGACTCCTCAAAAGGGTAACCTGGGGCCTGACTGTCACGACCCGCACCCTAGAGTAAGGGCACGAGACGTGAATTCGTCCAGCCTACGCTGCAGTGTCGGCGGTAGAACGTTGTCCTAGGTCTCAACATCTAACAGTTTATCTCTAAACAGTTTATACTCTCCGAACGGGGGTAACATAGTAATAACAAACTCAATCACAGCTAAGGAAGAGATAGCATGATATGAATAGAACTCAAGGAAATGAAATAGATAAAACAGTAGTCTAAGATAATCCCAGCAATACAAGGTCTCAGATAAAAGAATATATACAAAACTGATCTACAAATAAAGAGTCTAACTAGAATATGATCCAACTACATAAAGATAAAAGCCTAACTATCTAGTCTAGGCAGTCGGGGGAAAGTCCTCAGCTACTGCTGGATCCTCCTGAGGGTCCAGCTCACAGGTGTCATCTAGGGCTGCCCCGTAGTAAGTGTCCAGGCAAGCCTCCTCCTCGTCCTCTGTAATATTTTAATAGGTCCAGTCAGGACAGGAGCGAGCACAGTACATCTCAACAATTCATAGCAGGTTAGAAAATATGAACATGCAGTAAAGTAAGATACAAGTACTGAAAGAAGTGCAGTATAAAAACAGAGAGAGAACTGTAATAGAAATATCCACTATACATAGAGAACTAGCAGTGACTAGAGTCAGAGTACAACATGAACATGTAAATGGCCTGGGATGATTCAATGAAGACACTACGGAATGATTAATGAAGATACTACTGGTGTATTATTTACATGTCCACTTCTACTCCCCCGTACCCCCAATCAATACACAAGGATCCAGCCAGGTTATGTTATATGATTCCATACAAGGCCCGCGATGGGGGATACATGGATGTCCTATAAATGGGGAGTCTGGGGGTTACCCAACTGTAGGATTCAAGAGACTTGTGATCATGAGGGTACATGTCACAAGTAATCAAGTGAACCAAGAGCATAGTGATACGTCATATAAGTGAAACGCACAGAACACGTAGTACCCGATGCTCCCTAAGGATAACATCTCAAGAAAGGATCCATATAGTACCAATCCGTGTGACCGTCGTGACAGTACAAGTAAAGTAATCTACTGCAGAAATAATTCTAAGCAGGATATGAAATGATCAGAGAATGTACTCGCCTGTAACTGAGTGTCCGGTATGAAACGTACTGTCCAAGGAGTGGTGTCTGGCTCCTAATCAGAACAGCACAAGTCACAACAAGTCCAAAATATCAAAATGGAGTCCTACTATGCTATATGATTCTAAGTCAATCTAGACCAAAGTCAACTCTTGGTCAACTCTGGTCAACCCTAGAAGTCAAACTAGGTCAACCAAGTCTAATTTAGTCTAAACTAGGCTAGACTCAACTAGCTAGGTCTAATAAGTCATGCTAGGCTCTACAAGTCTATTCTAGACTACACACAACATTTCAAGAACTCATTATACCTAAGTACATACACATTATATATATAGATACAATATTATTGAATCTATACTAAGAATACCTAGGCTAAATATTATAGGTACAACATATATTCAAACACTCACAAGCACACCGGTAATCACCTTGCACATACTACATTTAAACATCAATTTAGGGTGCACATACATGTGTATGTAGAAGGGAAAAAATATGTGGGTGTGTGTCATAAAATCAAGAGTGTGTGTGTGGGTGATAGGCAGGAATTCATTTAAATCTAACAGTGTACAGATAATTGAAGAATAAGTGAATGAATAGTGCAGGAAAAAGTATACTAGCCTACAGTATATGGTGTGCAGGAACCAACAGTTAGCAGTAAAAGCAATATATAACAGTGTGTCATGTGTATATATGTTAACAGGAATTAGTAAATGGCAGTGAATGAGAATATAGAACAGTGAAGGAAGAAACAATGTGCATAACTGTGCTGGAAATAGAAAACAGGGAGGAAATTGAGTGTGTGTGTGTCAATATGGAATGTGTATGTGTCTTGTGTGTGCAGGAATACTAAACAGTGAAGAAGAGGAGTGTGCTCAGGTGATTAAGTACAAACAGTAAAGGAGAGAAAAAATGTGTGTGTGTACATGTGGCTATGTACATTACAGCAATTACAAACCAGTGAGAGAATGTGTGTGCAGGAAAAACACATGAATTGTCTACCCAAGTGCAGGAATATAATGACAGTGGAAAGAGGAGTCTCTCCAGGTTCAATAATTTGGACAGCAAGTTAAGTGAAGGAAGGAAATGACAGTTCAATACTTACCTTATAATATTAACCCATACAAACAGTTCTCTACACATCAATTCAACCCAAAACTTTATCCATAGCAAGAATACACATAGGGAACATGTTTAAAAGTAAGAACTCAGTCATTACACTATTACCTAGGTTAGAAACATCAGCTAAATTCAATTTAGAAATCTGGAGGGAAAGGGTTAACATGGAAGAGTGTTTGACAGTATCAGTTAATCATGAGAGCCCCAACTCATAGTTAAATCCTAATTACATGGATCCAACACATATTCCAACAAGTAAATCATCTAATCATAGGTTAACAATTCTGTGGGATCCATTGGACAGTGGCAACAAATGAATTAAAGGATGAATTGGATTATCAGTTTGAAGAAAACTAATGATATATCAATGTATCAGAAATTCCACAGTCCCAACCCATTTCGAGCCCACAACTCACAACCTAACATTCCTAATATATCAGAGATTAAACATAAGGTTTAGAGACTAGTTAACCAATTAACATCATTTAAAAACATTTAAAAGATTAAATCAACCAGAACACTAATTTCAGGAAAGCATAGAGAGCCAATCCTCGTGCACGTGTGCACGCATGTCGTGCACACGACACAGCACGAGGTGGGCCTGGTGCACATGCACCTGGGTTCCCCTACACTTAGGCTAGGTCTAGGTCCAACTGTCCTGGGTCCTCGTATCCACGTGTCCAAGTTAGACACACGTATCAGAGCCCAAAAAACACGCTGAACCAACACAGGCAAAAACCCGTGTCCACAACCGTGCGTGTCCGACACGACACCATAGGTCATGCCACTTGGGGAGTGTCATGACAGTCACTGCCCCAACGTGTCCAGTGAAAATCATGTGCTAAAGTGTCGTGTCCAGTGAGCAATCATGCTCGGGTAGCAGGAGACAAGAACAGTCCCGAGCCAGTACACACAGTCGTGTCCAGCTCGATTTGTACCCGACATGGACACAAAATGACCATGGTGTCTTTACAAAAATCAATGAGCATACAAGGATCTACATTCCTATTCAAACCGAATTTAAAAACAGTAAAGTTGAACTCTCAGAGGCATTTGGTCGAACACCTAACACTCATGACTGACACGTGTCCAGAACGGACACGAAACCACTGTCACAGGACACGAACCTTATCCAGGCATTAGGGGGACTCTTAGGGCTTCCTATTGGTGAAGACTACATGAAGTTTCATGGAGATTTGATAAATTTACCTCTTTGTGAACTTCCAATGAAAAAGTCCCCAAAAGCAATGAACTCCTCAAGCCTCCAAGTCCCACAAATTGTTTCTTACTACATCCAATTAATTCCAGCAGCAAGAGGAAGAAATTTAGGTCCTAATGAAATTGGTTTGAAGGAAAAAGGATTCAAAATGGATTTTTAAGGATTTTAGGAAGATGGGACTCACCTCTTTCCTTAGAACTTTTTGAAGAACCTTAAAAGAGGCTAGCCCTAAAAACTAGGAGAGTATTTATCATGGGGGAATCCCTAGGTTCAGCTAGGGTGGCCGGCCATGTTGGTTAGGGTGGGGGTTGAACTAGGTTTGGCTAGTCCTATCTAGTTTAGTCACAAAATGACTTGTGTAAACACAAGCCATTTATCAAATAACTTGATTTCTACAATCCTAATTAAAGTTCTAATGAATCACTAACCACTAACTTGAGTCACACTAGGTTAGACTAGGGTCCACTTGACCTAACCAAGCCCAACTAACTATGGTTAGTTCCTAGGTTGGTCAACATGAGTCAAAACTGGTCAAAAATCAAACTAGTCCCAATAAATCCAAAATAATTTCTAAAAATTCCCATAAATTCTAATTAATACTAATAAATTTTATTTTACCCCAAAATGACAAATTTACCCTCAAACTAGAAATGTGGTAATGACAAATCTACCCTCCTTAAAAGAATTTCGTCCTCGAAATTGAAAGGCGAAATGCAACTGATGAGAAGGATAGAAAGTATACCTCACGGTCCAAAAAGATAAGGGTACCGCTCGCGCATCTCATCCTCCCGCTCCCAGGTAGACTCTCCTGGAGAATGATGCCTCCATGCGACGTGTACCAAGGGTATCACCTGGTTCCTCAGAACCTTCCCGTCGATCCAGAATCTCCACTGGCTGCTCTGGATAGCTGAGAGAAGGACCCACCTCAATCTCCGAATGATCGAGCACATGGCTAGGGTCAGCCACGTACCGTCTCAACTGAGATACATGGAATACGTTGTGGACCCCAACAAGTGCAGGCGACAAGTCTAGCCTGTAAGCCACGTCACCGACACTCCCGCTGATAACGAAAGGGCCGATGAAGCGCAGACTAAGCTTTCCGCCTCCACCAAAACGTATCATACCACGAGTTGGAGATATCCTCAAGAAAACCTGGTCTCCGACCTAATCACAAGCAAGGTCTCAATTAATAATAATCAACAAGCATGATCAAAATCACAAACAAACAACCTAAATCTAATCCTACTCTAATCTGTACCTCAAACTCCAAGGGCCTCCGGTGGCTATCGGCCCAGTGCCGATGTCTGTCCTGCGCCACGCGAAGTCTGTCCCTGATGAGCTTTACCTTCTCGGTCGCATCCACAATCATCTCTGGCCCCAGCAAAGCTCGCTCACCAACATCATCCCAGGATAAGGGTGTACGACACCTACGCCCGTACAGAGCCTCGAAAGGTGACATCTCGATGCTGGCCTGGAAACTATTGTTATAGGCAAACTCCACCAAATAAAGATGATCCTTCCAGGAACCTCCAAAGTCCAGAACGCACGTCCGCAGCATATCCTCAAGGGTCTGAATAGTCCGCTCTGACTGTCCGTCCGTCTGGGGATGGTATGCAGTACTAAACTTGAGCTGAGTGCCCAAGCTTGTCTGCAGACTCCTCCAGAAATGGGAAGTAAAACGGCTATCCCGATCTGAGATGATGCTGACCGAAACTCCTTGGATCCTGACTATCTGCCGCATATACATCTCCGCCAGCCTCTCTGTAGACGTGCCCACCTTGAATGGCAAGAAGTGGGCCGATTTGGTCAACCTATCAACGATGACCCAAATCGTGTCCTTTCCTCCTGGAGTACGCGGCAATCCTGAGACGAAGTCCATCGTGATATGCTCCCATTTCCACTCGGGAATGGGCAGCGGCTGCAACAATCCACCGGGCCTCTGTCTCTCTGCCTTGACCTGCTGACAGACCAAGCACCTAGCCACGAAGTGGGACACCTCCCGCTTCATTCCTGACCACCATACATGCTCCCGTAGATCTCGGTACATCTTGTTGGCACCCGGGTGTATAGAGTACTGCGATCTGTGGGCCTCCTACAAAATCTGCTCTCTGAGCTCCCCACTAGGTACACATAGCCTGGCACCGTGCCTCAGGGCACCATCCTCTGCAAGTGAAAACTCAGGATCCCCCACTCCAATACTGATCTGCTCTCTGATACTCTGAAAAGCCACATCCTCGAACTGGGCCGCCTTGATCCTGTCCACCAAGTCTGACCAAATCTGTATCCCCCATAGCTGCATCTGCACTCCTGGCACGATCACCTCAATCCCAAGGCTCTCCAAGTCGGCAAGCAAATGCCGATCCATGGTCAAATACATGGCTGTCGGATACCTACTCAAGGCATCGGCAACCACGTTGGCCTTCCCTGGATGATACTGCAGTGCAATGTCGAAGTCCTTCATCAACTCCAACCATCTGCGCTGTCTCATGTTCAACTTCTTCTGAGTGAACACATACTTTAGGCTCTTGTGATCTGTGAAGATCTCCACCCGCTCACCATACAGATAATGCTCCCACAGTTTCAAAGCAAAAATCACTGCTGCAAGCTCTAGGTCGTGGGTAGGGTAGTTCTTCTCATGGGGACGCAATTGCCTGGAAGCATAGGCAATTACCTTTCCGTGCTGCTGCAACACACAACCCAGCCCCTTCCTGAAGCATCACTATAAATAGTGAATCCACCTGATCCTGAAGGCAATGTCAGAATCGGAGCTGTCGCCAGCCGCTTCTTCAACTCATCAAAAGCTGCCTGACACTCCTCTTGACCATACATACTCAGTGTCCTTCCGGGTCAACCGTGTCAACGGCTCTGCAACCCGGGAGAAATCCTGCACAAATCTCCGGTAATATCCTGCCAGCCCCAGGAAGCTCCTGATCTCTGCAACTGAAGTCGGCGCTGCCCATGCCTCAACTGCTACAATCTTCTTGGGGTCAACTGAGATTCCATCTCCAGTCACCACGTGCCCCAAGAAGTCCACCCGGTCCAAAAACTCACACTTGGAGAGTTTTCATAAAGCTGCTCCTTCCTGAGAATCTCCAGCACTATCCGCAGATGCTCCTCGTGCTCCTCCTCAGTCTTGGAATATATCAAGATATCATCAATAGATACTACTACAAACTGATCCAGATACTGATGGAACACCTTGTTCATCAGGTTCATAAACACAGCTGGTGCATTGGTTAGCCCAAATAGCATAACCAGAAACTCGAACTGTCCATACCGCGTCCTGAAAGCGGTCTTGGGAATATCCTCCCCCTTCACCTTCACCTGGTGATATCCCGACCTCAGATCAATCTTAGAAAATACCCGAGCTCCGCTCAACTGGTCAAACAGATCGTCGATCCGCGGCAGTGGGTATCTGTTCTTGATCGTGAGGTTGTTGAGTGCCCTATAGTCAATACACATGCGTACTGACCCATCCTTCTTCGACACAAACAACACTGGTGCACCCTATGGCGATGAACTCGAGCAGATGAAGCCCTTGTCCTGTAGCTCATCCACCTGCTTCTTCAGCTCCACCAGCTCGCTGTTGTTCACCCGATAGACATGCTGAGAGATAGGTTCCGCTCCTGGAGCCAAGTCTATCGAGAACTCTATGTCTCTGTCTGGTGGCAGTCCTGGCAGCTCCTCCGGGAAAAACATCCATATACTCTGCTATCAAGGGGTATGGAATCGTCTGCTCCTCGACCGAGACTCCACAGAAGACTCCGCTGCTCTGCTCTTCCTGACGTCTGGAGTACTCGAACTCTGGCTCCCCCCGGCGCTCTGAACAGAACTCTACACCCTCTGCAATCGATGCTGGCGTGGTGCCTGCTCAACCAATCCATGCCTAGTACTATATCGTAGTTCGGCAATGGCATTACGAGTAGGCTCATCTCCAACTCACGGCCTCCCAAAACTACTCTCCGACCCTTACAAACATCACACACGAGGATAATGCCACCCCCGGTCGTGATCTTGTAAGTCCTAGGCAACGATTCAGCTATGATACTATGTCTAATCGTAAAAGATACAGATATGAAGCTATACGAAGCACCGGAATCGAATAATGCAAAAGTTGGACTGGAGTCGAGAAGAACCGAACCTGCGATCAGCTCTCCTATCGCCTCTGCATCCTCAGTTGCCATGGCGAAAGCTCGCCCCTGTTGGCCTCCCCTGGCCTGCTGCTGGTGCTGTACAAACCTCTGCTGCTGCGTCGGCAGGGCTGGTCCCCGCTGCTGTCCTGTTGGAGCCCTGGCTCCTCCTCCTGGGCCTGCTCGTACTACGCGGCACTCCCTCATCTGATGGTCTGCTGAACCACACTTCAGGCACTGGCCCAGCCTCCTCCGACACTCATTGGTGACATGTCCGGGCTTCTTGCAATAGGCACAAGTAACACTCTGCCTCTGTCCCTGCTGGTGCTGCCTCTGCTGCTGCTGCTGAGGGGCTGGCCTCTGCTGAATCGGCTGAGAATGAAACTGCCTCGGCTGCTGATACTGAAAGTGAGGCCTCTTGGCCTGGCCTCCGCTGCTGCTACTGCCCCCAACTGGATCTCTCCCTCTCTTGAGCCTAAGCTCAAGGTCATCCTCTGCAGCTAGTGCATCCACCAGTATCTCCTCAAATGTAGTACCGCGGGCGTTCTTGGTGTAGGACTTGACCTCCTTTACCAAGCCCTTCCGGAACCTCCGGGCCTTCGTCGCCTCCGACAAGTCCTCTACAAATCTGCCCAGGCGGCATAACTCTCCTGCATACTCCTCCACAGACTGACTCCCCTGAACTAGGGCCTCGAACTGAGTCTCGAGGGCTCCCAGCGCTGCCTTTGGAAAGAACTTCTCCTTGAACAGCTTCTTAAATTGTCCAAGTCTGTCCTGCTGTGCCGACCCTTGGGTCGGTCTGGTACCATGTCCGGGCCAGATCCTGCATCATGCTGGCCGCTGCCTCTATCTGGAGCCTCGTCGGAATCTCAGCCAGCCTGAAGATCTCCTCCATATGCTCGATCCACTCATCGGCATACAGGATCCCCTCTGTCCCGCAGAAGTCTCTCGGGTACATCTTCTGGAAGTCTTGGATGCCTTTCTTCCGTGGCTGGTGTGGCTGCTGGACTGCTGCTGGCTGAGCCGCTACTCTCTCCACTGCTGTCACTGCCAGCTCAATGCCTCGAGTGAGCTCTGCTGTCTGCCTCTGCTGCTGGGTCTGCTGACCCTCCATGTACTGCCTGAAGAAGGCTAGCAGCTGCACTGCGTCTACTGTCTTGGAGGTGGCTGCTGATAAGGATCCTCTGGGAGAACCGGGTCCTGCCTCCGAGCCGGTGGGTGCATGTCCCCTGCTGCGGCTGCCGAGGTCTCAACACGAGCTGAGGTGGCAAGAGCTGTAGTCTCCTGGCCTCGCCGTGCTGGCTGAGAGGTAGCAGTCCCCTCTATAGCATCCTCAGGAACGGCACGCTGTGATCGAGTCTCTACCATCCTGAAGATAGACAAACAAGAGTATCAATTTCTGAGAAAGAAGTGAAATAACAAAAGCGGACAATTATAATTCAAAGGATCAGCTGACAAAAGGATTTAGATAGCAATAAAAGAAATTTTCCTAAAGTGATTGAGTAACTTAAAATTAATGTCCTATATCCTATAGCAGGCTGCAGTGATACTCTAGTTCGAGTACCACTACACTTCTAGTCCAGACCTGCATGGGCCACCACTAAAACGTGTCACGACCCGCACCCTAGAGTAAGGGCACGAGACGTGAATACGTCTAGCCTACGCCGCAGTGTCGGCGGTAGAACGCTGTCCTAGGTCTCAACATCTACAGTTTATCTCTAAACAGTTTATACTCCCCGAACGGGGGGTAACATAGTAATAACAAACTCAATCACAGCTAAGGAAGAGATAGCACGATATGAATAGAACTCAAGGAAATGAAATAGATAAAACAGTAGTCTAAGATAATCCCAGCAATACAAGGTCTCAGATAAAAGAATATATACAAAACTGATCTCCAAATAAAGAGTCTAACTAGAACATGATCCAACTACATAAAGATAAAAGCCTAACTATCTAGTCTAGGCAGTCGGGGAGAAAGTCCTCAGCTACTGCTGGATCCTCCTGAGGGTCCAGCTCACAGGTGTCATCTAGGGCTGCCCCGTAGTAGGTGTCCAGGCAAGCCTCCTCCTCGTCCTCTGTAATATTTCAACAGGTCCAGTCAGGACAGGAGCGAGCACAGTACATCTCAACAATTCATAGCAGGTTAGAAAATATGAACATGCAGTAAAGTAAGATACAAGTACTGAAAGAAGTGCAGTATAAAAACAGAGAGAGAACTGTAATAGAAATATCTACTATACATAGAGAACTAGCAGTGACTAGTGAGTTAGAGTACAACATGAACATGTAAATGGCCTGGGATGATTCAATGAAGACACTACGGAATGATTCAATGAAGATACTACTGGTGTATTATTTACATGTCCACTTCTACTCCCCCGTACCCCCAATCAATACACAAGGATCCAGCCAGGTTATGTTATATGATTCCATGCAAGGCCCGCGAAGAGGGATACATAGATGTCCCATAAATGGGGAGTCTGGGGGCTACCCAACTATGTAGGATTCAAGAGACTCTGTGATCATGAGGGTACATGTCACAAGTAATCAAGTGAACCAAGAGCATAGTGATACGCCATGTAAGTGAAATGCACAGAACACGTAGTACCCGATGCTCCCTAAGGATAACATCTCAAGAAAGGATCCATATAGTACCAATCCGTGTGACCGTCGTGACAGTACAAGTAAAGTAATCTACTGCAGGAAATAATTCTAAGCAGGATATGAAATGATCAGAGAATGTACTCGCCTGTAACTGAGTGTCCGGTATGAAACGTACTGTCCAAGGAGTGGTGTCTGGCTCCTAATCAGAACAGCACAAGTCACAACAAGTCCAAAATATCAAAATGGAGTCCTACTATGCATTCTATATGATTCTAAGTCAATCTAGACCAAAGTCAACTCTTGGTCAACTCTGGTCAACCCTAGAAGTCAAACTAGGTCAACCAAGTCTAATTTAGTCTAAACTAGGCTAGACTCAACTAGCTAGGTCTAATAAGTCATGCTAGGCTCTACAAGTCTATTCTAGACTACACACAACATTTCAAGAACTTATTATACCTAAGTACATACACATTATATATATAGATACAATATTATTGAATCTACACTAAGAATACCTAGGCTAAATATTATAGGTACAACATATATTCAAACACTCACAAGCACACAGGTAATCACCTTGCACATACTACATTTAAACATCAATTTAGGGTGCACATACATGTGTATGTAGAAGGGAAAAAATATGTGGGTGTGTGTCATAAAATCAAGAGTGTGTGTGTGTGGGTGATAGGCAGGAATTCATTTAAATCTAACAGTGTACAGATAATTGAAGAATCAGTGAATGAATAGTGCAGGAAAAAGTATACTAGCCTACAGTATATGGTGTGCAGGAACCAACAGTTAGCAGTGAAAGCAATATATAACAGTGTGTCATGTGTATATATGTTAGCAGGAATTAGTAAATGACAGTGAATGAGAATATAGAACAGTGAAAGAAGAAACAATATGCATAACTGTGCAGGAAATAGAAAACAGGGAGGAAATTGAGTGTGTGGTGTGTGTGTCAATATGGAATGTGTATGTGTCTTGTGTGTGCAGGAATACTAAACAGTGAAGAAGAGGAGTGTGCTCAGGTGATTAAGTACAAACAGTAAAGGAGAGAAAAAAATGTGTGTGTGTACATGTGGCTATGTACATTACAGCAATTACAAACCAGTGAGAGAATGTGTGTGCAGGAAAAACACATGAATTGTCTACCCAAGTGCAGGAATATAATGACAGTGGAAAAAGGAGTCTCTCCAGGTTCAATAATTTGGACAGCAAGTTAAGTGAAGGAAGGAAATGACAGTTCAATACTTACCTTATAATATTAACCCACACAAACAGTTCTCTACTCATCAATTCAAGCCAAAACTTTATCCATAGCAAGAATACACATAGGGAACATTTTTAAAGTAAGAACTCAGTCATTACACTATTACCTAGGTTAGAAACATCAGCTAAATTCAATTTAGAAATCTAGAAGGAAAGGGTTAACAGGGAAGAGTGTTTGACAGTATCAGTTAATCATGAGAGCCCCAACTCATAGTTAAATCCTAATTACATGGATCTAACACATATTCCAACAAGTAAATCATCTAATCATAGGTTAACAATTCTGTGGGATCCATTGGACAGTGGCAACAAATGAATTAAAGGATGAATTGGATTATCAGTTTGAAGAAAACTAATGATATATCAATGTATCAGAAATTCCACAGTCCCAACCCATTTCGAGCCTACAACTCATACAACCTAACAATCCTAACATATCAGAGATTAAACATAAGGTTTAGAGACTAGTTAACCAATTAACATCATTTAAAAACATTTAAAAGATTAAATCAACCAGAACACTAATTTCAGGAAAACACAGAGAGCCAATCCTCGTGCACGTGTGCACGCGTGTCGTGCACACGACACAGCACGAGGTGGGCCTGGTGCTCATGCACCTGGGTTCCCCTACACTTAGGCTAGGTCTAGGTCCAACTGTCCTGGGTCTTCGTGTCCACGTGTCCAAGTTAGACACGCGTATCAGAGCCCAAAAAACACGCTGAACCAACACAGGCAAAAACCCGTGTCCACAACCGTACGTGTCCGACACGACACCATAGGTCATGCCACTTGGGGAGTGTCATGACAGTCACTGCCCCAACATGTCCAGTGAAAATCATGTGCTAAAGTGTCGTGTCCAGTGAGCAATCATGCTCGGGTAGCAGGGGACAAGAACAGTCCCGAGCCAGTGCACACAGTCGTGTCCGCTCGATTTGCACCCGACACGGACACAAAAAGACCATGGTGTCTTCACAAAAATTAATGAGCATACAAGGATCTACATTCCTATTCAAACCGAATTTAAAAACAGTAATGTTGAACTCTCAGAGGCATTTGGTCGAACACCTAACACTCATGACTGACACGTGTCCAGAACGGACACGAAACCACTGACACAGGACACGAACCTTATCCAGGCATTAGGGGGACTCTTAGGGCTTCCTATTGGTGAAGACTACATGAAGTTTCATGGAGATTTGAAGAATTTACCTCTTTGTGAACTTCCAATGAAAAAGTTCCCAAAAGCAATGAACTCCTCAAGCCTCCAAGTCCCACAAATTGTTTCTTCCTGCATCCAATTAATTCCAGCAGCAAGAGGAAGAAATTTAGGTCCTAATGAAATTGGTTTGAAGGAAAAAGGATTCAAAATGGATTTTTAAGGATTTTAGGAAGATGGGACTCACCTCTTTCCTTAGAACGTATTGAAGAACCTTAAAGAGGCTAGCCCTAAAAACTAGGAGCGTATTTATAATGGGGGAATCCCTAGGTTCAGCTAGGGTGGCCGGCCATGTAGGTTAGGGTGGGGGTTGAACTAGGTTTGGCTAGTCCTATCTAGTTTAGTCACAAAATGACTGTGTAAACATAAGCCATTTATCAAATAACTTGATTTCTACAATCCTAATTAAAGTTCTAATGAATCACTAACCACTAACTTGAGTCACACTAGGTTAGACTAGGGTCCACTTGACCTAACCAAGCCCAACTAACTATGGTTAGTTCCTAGGTTGGTCTACATGAGTCAAAACTGGTCAAAAATCAAACTAGTCCAAATAAATCCAAAATAATTTCTAAAAATTCCCATAAATTCTAATTAATACTAATAAATTTTATTTTACCCCAAAATGACAAATTTACCCTCAAACAAGAAATGTGGTAATGATACTGACCAACTCTTTGGCTCGGTGCTCTGCCTCTTGTCGTCTGGCGCCTTCATCCTCGAGCTGGGACAGGTTATGTCGTGCAAGGTCTAGCTCTGTTTGACGAACGCCAATGCTTTCCCCTTCTCGAGCTAAGGTCTCGGATCGTTGGCAAAGAACCTTCTACTGGTCTTTTGACTTCTCCAGTTTACTCTTCGCGAAGGCCAACGTTTCTTCCAGCTGGCGAATCTGCTCCCGGAGGGTCTCGTACTGTTCGTCGAAGGTTGTTCCATGGCAGACTTAAACTTCCTCGAAATCGTTTGCCTCTTCATTCTCGGTTTCAACCTCGGCAAGCCTGTTAGTCAGAGCCTGACATCTCCGTTCGTGTTGGAAAAGTTCAGCGGCCATTTTCTCTAATTCTGCGTTCTCCAGAAACGAAATATGGCACTCAAGATCTTGAAGCTCTGAGACGTTGGCATATAATTGTAGGACCGTTGAGCACCTCTAGAGGGGAGGTTAATAGAGTGTGTGTGTGCAGCGAAAAATAATCACCAATTAAAAATATTAAGCAATTCTATATTATGGCATATAAAAGACGGTAAATAAAATACGGTAAAGTAAGAGTCAAGAATTCAAACTCAGTGACACAGCGATATATACTGGTATCCCTCTGAGAGGACTAATCCAGTCTCGAGTACTCTTGCTCGATGTTAATCCACTGTAGCACAAGCTTTAACTGAGAGCTTGCAGTCTCTTACAACACCATGCTTGGTGACAAGTGCACGACCGACTTCACAACACCGTGCTTGGTGACGAGCGCACGACCGACTCCAGAAGGCAATTGGAAAACTGGAACATTTTCTGAATACAACCTCCGATACAACTCTTCAACACCAAACTCTAGATTAAACAGAAACTGTACTGGCTTGGCTAAGAGTCGTAAAGGCTTAGATATGAAAGTAAAAGCTCAGAACACTTTAGATAGAGAAGAGAAGAGATGAAATTGGATTGTTGAGATGAAGGGTAATCTCAACTCTATTTATAGTGTTTTTGGGGAAACCGAACTCGGGCAGAGTTCGGATGCTAGGATTTCGCATACGAACGTTGCATGCAGATTTGGTGGGAACTAAAATTCAAATAACCCAGACCGAACTCGGGCCGAACTCGGACCGAACTCGGTCCGAACTCGGTCAGAGTTCTGTCAGAGTTCTGCTGGTTCAGAACAATAAGGAATAAACCAAATTTGCAAAGGTTTTGGGCCTTTTTGGAATTCTGGATTTTTGGGATACGTAGGTAGGCTTATTTTTGTTTGTGGACTGAGAAAAACCTAAGCCAGTACCGATCCGATCAATCTCACATTTTTCCTAGACTCAATAAAAGGAAAATACAGAATAAATATGAAAACCAATAGCTCTTTAGATGACGTCTTTTTCCTGACATTGAAGACGCATTTTTCCTTGACGGCAATCGTCCAAAGATAAACAGATCTGAAAATCTGAATACCTTTCGGGGGCTTTGCCCCGGAACCCCTGACGGTGGATGCTGTCCCCTCGAACCCTGTCCGTTGAGCGGGCAGCGGAACCCCCGATGCGAGGCCCCGGATAGGTCGTTGGGCGGTTCAGAGAAATCTCCTTGTATAACGCCGTCTTTGGCCCATTAATAATTCTCCATTACATATGTCCTGGTTTGATCATGTTTGATCATGCTTACAGCATGTCTACAAATACATGTTAGGCAAACAAAATAATATAACTGATACAAGCATAGCAATATGATCTAAAGAACATTTAGGACAATGCTAAGTATAAGTAGCAACATGATAGGGATTACATGAATATTAGTGACGTCATTATGTTACACTTAATTGATTAGCCATATTCAAAAGCATGATATAATCATTGGGCTAACAATCTCCCCCTTTTTGATTATGGCAAATCCTTTAAGTTTAATACGTATACAATAGATGCATGTATCACTAATAAACACATAATATTAGAATATTGTGTGCTAACTTAAACTTATTTCTTCCCCTTTGACATGATAAAAAATAAGCTCCCCCGTAATTAGAGCTAAAATGAACTCAAGCATAAGTAAAAGAGGAAAGCAAAAATAATCATGAACAAGGATTAGGAGAACAGTGTAATGACAAGTTAAGGAAAATTGCATAACTAAAGTAGAAAAATTTGTCAACAGAAATACAATATAGTTGGTTGAACGTAAACATTGAAATCAATCAATACATAGTTACCAACTAGAAATCTAAAAATGTAATATGTTTTGAATGTCATTTGACCAAAAAAATCTATCAATATAGTAGGAATCAATCATTGGTCATAAATAGAAATTTGCAGATCTAGTATATATAAAAGAATCAAAAAAAAATATAATGAGACTTTTAACAATGATAAAAAAATATGATTCATAATTCGCCCATACAAATTAGTGAATCACATCAATAAATATTACAATCATCAAAAAAAATCAAAATAAGTATACTAGATTCTATCAAAATCTATACCAAAGTTCATGCATTTGAATTCAATTACCATAGCATGATATATGAATATCCATTAGATAAACATGAAGGTAATAAAGACAAAATACTTGAGAAGGAGAAATTCAGTCGACTTGAATGCTCCCCCGCAAAGTATGATCAGTCTAAATATAGATAATCATGAACTTTGAGAAAAACTCTCAATAAGAAATGCCAAAATTAATATAAACTCAAGAAAATAAGGATGATTAAACATATTTGGGAAGATAACTTTTACAAACTCATAAAAGGAGAGAATTAAAAATAAATAAATAATAATAATCATATATTTTCTCATAAACTTACTCAAATAAAAAAATTATGAACGAATCAATAAGATATTTAACTAAGACAATAGAAGTCCATGATGAACTAGGTATACCACATATTAAGGACATAAAATAATTGAAACAGATAATTTGCTCCCGCTTAAAATATGCGTATATAGTTCAAAAATAATTTAATAGATAAAATAAATAATCATCTAAGGGATATCCAATATATGCATCTTTTCTTTCCTTTGATCATATGCATATAAAATTCCAAACTCAAAACAAATATCATCTTTAGGCAAGAAAAAGAAATATCCAATAAATAAATGCTTAAAGATGAAGAAAATATGTCTTTAATAAATAAAAAAAAATCAAGACATTAAAAGATTTTGAAAACTGTCTATAATAATAACATTTGTTACCGGACAGATTCAATAAATCAAAGAGAAATCAGAAAGACTTTTGAAATACAGAATTTATTATGAACAGATGCATAAAAAAAATATTCGAATGCGTCTATTTAGTCCTTAGACTAAAAGCTGGCGATTCGAATCCATAAAACATAAATAAGTCCATTTGAACAAATAAACATAACTAGATATATGTCCAAAGAAAAATATATAGCATGTCAAGGGGATAATTAACTTGAAACAATTAACTACTCCACCTTTACATGGTTATATCCAAAAATAATAATATTGACAAAATTTTAAAATAAAATTCAGAGACATACTTTCGAAAGTAGAAAACTAATTCAAAAATATTAGGTCTTCTTATCAAAGTTTATTTCTTCCCTTTTGAAGCCTTAGCACGGTGTTCACTGACAGCCGTAGGGTTAAAGAAAAGAAACGCTTTGAGAGAGAGATTCAATTTGCATGACTTCTCCCCGCAAAGAATTACTGTTATAGACAGTAAGTAACTTGAATAAGAAGATAATAATATAAAGCTCAAAATCATTAATATTACGAATATTACACAAGCTAAAGATGAAATCACAATACCATAATATTCAATGAGTAGTTACGAATAAGAAAAACAATCATCTTTAGACAAAAGAAGAAATATCCATTAAATGAACATTTAAAAATAAAACAATCAAAAGATATTTCAAATTAGCATGATAAATAATCTTATAAGTCAAAAGATGACATAAATTGATCTATGCTATAGAATCTCACAATCGACAAGATAGATCAACATATGCTACCTTTTGTGAAAATAAATCATTAAATAATATTATTCATCAAATCTAAAATTCAAAATCTAACAGATAATAATTGCAACTAGATCTCAATAAATCTTTAGTTTAAAAAGCGTTGATCAATCTTGGGTTAGCTGTAGAGGTACTGTCCCAGCTAACGGAGGTTCACCGGGGAACACTTAAGTACCGCTTCGCTTCGACCGTAGTCGTGGTGACAGACAGACCCTTTGTAGGCTTGTATCCAAAATGAATCTCTTCTTTAATAACCGAGAATTTAAGAAGAATTAGTGCAATATAAAATAAATTATATTCTATGGACTTTTTTTTTAAAAAATCTTAGAACAATATAGCATACAACATAAGATGTATCAATTACATTAATCCATATGTGCTACAAAATCATTGGATAACAATAAAATATAAAATATTTGTAAATCAAAAATTAAGACCTAGATACGTTGATGTATTCTGGAATCTAGGGGACTGGATTCAGTACCTTGGATCCAGAACTAGATAATAGTTGCATTTAGACCTTAATAAATCTTAAGTCTATAAAGTATTGATCACTTCGGGTTAGCTGTAGGGGCCGGTTCCCAGCTAGCGGTAGTCCGAAGACTAGTACACCGTGTCGCTTCAGGATATTTACACCTGTATGACAGAAGGACCCTTTCGACTTATTTCTAAAATGATTTCTACTCTTCAGAACTTAGATTCAAGGGAATATATGCAGTATCATCGAACATCGTCGAAATCCAAAAATCCCTAAAAGTAAATACCCAAGGAATGGTTTATCAAGATCAAGATATTAAAAATGTATCCAAACTGTCAACCAAAAAGCCAAGAAAAACATACATCATTAAAAGAGGCTTTGAGGAAGAAGATAATAAAGAGAAGTACATGAATTTGTTCAAAAATAATAGCTTACATATGAGATAAGCACAAGTTTGAAACTACTTTTCAAAATAATATAATATAGAACTTGAACTTAACTCATATATCTCCATAAAGATATTTATACAATATAAGAAATATGTGAGCAATATATGATTGATAATGAATTATTCATGTATCATTAACAAGCATAAAAAAAATATCGCAAGATCAAAAACATGCATGAATAAACTTTATCAGACAAAGATGTAATTGATTCATAAGAAGTTAATCAAAATAAAATTTGCGAATCAATAGTGAATATATTATGCAAGCACAAGGTTAACATAAAAGTATATATATATACTTTTCAAGTAAACATAAGACTTGTGCTAAACATACATACTCACAAAATACTGATAAAAGTAAATACGACATGTTAAAGACAAATTGGTAAGAAGTGACCATTTAAAAAAAATATTAAAGGCAAAGAGTCAAAAGCATAAACCAACAACAGAAGCTTTTATGGACTAGAGTGGTATGCATGTTGATAGATGAATACTACGAGTAAAGAGCATACCTAGATAAATGTGTCACACTAATAAAAGAAAGACTATATAGTATGAAATAATCATTTAAGCTAATCAACTAGTCATGCTAGGATTATAACTCACATAAATGATAAACAATTAAAAGATATCAATGAGAGCTAATATCAATACATCAATAAGAACATGCTAGATATTAAAAACTATTTAGGAAGCATGTTACCGAAGTGGTTCTAGTGACCACACTTATGTTGGTACAATTGCTTGGAAGATGACCTTTGTAGCTTTGCAATCACCGACATGCTCTATGGTTCTAAGGTTCAGCATAAGTACCTCCATCTGAAATATTAGGTGAAGACTTTGGTATCCAATACTTGGATCCATATTTGTTAGCTTTGGGAACCCATTTGCACAAGTTCATATCAACTAGCTTTCTAATCTGACAATGATTAGAAATGTGTCCATTCATGCCGCAATAATGACAAAAAATATTAACATTAGGGCTATGTGCAGCAGTATGAGAACGTGTGGTGTGATATGATGTGCGTGGATACTTGTAGTAGAAAGCATGGTTGTGTGAAGCTTTAGCTTTGCTTGCTTCCTTTCCATATGATCTGTCGTGTGTGACTTTGTGATGTGCTAAGTGTCTTGTGTTAGACTGAGTTGTAGGTTGCACTACCTGCTTTCCCAGTCTAATCTCTAACTTTTTAGAGTTAGTACAGATCTCATCATACTTAGCAGAAAGAGCATCAATTCTACATGAAATAATAGAATACTTCTTCTTTTCTAATTCTAGTTCCTCCTTAAGTTTAGCATTTTCTTGAGTGCTTTTCTCAATGCAGTCAAGTGCCTCATGCAATCTAAACTCAAGTGTGGAAATCTCAGTAGAATAATCAGAAGTAGAATCGTTTCTAGCATCATTCAATAAGCAAGTAAGCTTTTCATTCTCATGCTTATAGGATAGAATATCCTTTCTAGCTTGCTTATACTTATATAATACTTTCTTGTGTTCTTTCAATAGATCACTGAAAGCATCAAATAGGTCATCATAAGAAAATTCACTCTCTGCAAAAATAGAGTTATCTTGTACCTCGTTGGATAATGCCATTGAGCATATATTTGTAGCTTGACAAGGTCTCTCTTCTTCTTCAGATTCGATTGCCTCACTTTCGCACCATATGCTCGTGGTAGCGTACTTGTAAGATAATGATCTTTCTTCTTTTGATAGTTCGTAGTGACTCTCCTTTCTAGCAGTAGTACAATCTTCTTGGATGTGGCCTATCTTCTTGCGGTTGTCACATACAAGCTCTTCTTCATATATAGGGTTGTGTTGAACCTTAAATCTCGATGCCATCATGCACACATTTGCATCATTATAAAGACTATCCTCCTCTCTGGAGTCGCTAGCACTACTTTTTACCTGCACTCATAAGTAGCTTCAAGAAGTTTCCAAATTTTATGAGATGTTGTGCAAGTAGTAATGAGATTGAATACATTGTAGTCTACAGCACAATAGAAAGCATGCTTTGCTTTTGCATCAAGGCTAGCTAACTTCTTCTCTTCCTCTGTGTAACTATAATAAGGCTTGTTAATAATAGAGGATGTGAGAATAGAAGTGATAGTAGGCTTTTGGTAGCCATTGACAACAATTGACCATAAGTCAATGTCTTGAGACTTCAGGTACAAGCTCATCCGTGTTTTCCAATAACTATAGTTCATTCCATCAAATAGTGGGAGTCTATTTGTGGATTGTACTTCACCTGTGAAAATTGAATTCACGGCTGCCATAAAAATACTCTAGAGTGTTATATATGAATATAACCTGCTCTGATACCAATTGTAGGGGCAATTGGTATGAGCAATAATATCTATATAACAAGCACCTGCTCTGATACCAATTGTAGGACCGTTGAGCACCTCTAGAGGGGGGGGGGTGAATAGAGTGTGTGTGTGCAGCAGAAAATAATCACCAATTAAAAATATTAAGCAATTCTATATTATGGCATATAAAAGACGGTAAATAAAATGCGGTAAAGTAAGAGTCAATAATTCAAACTCAGCGACACAGCGATATATACTGGTATCCCTCTGAGAGGACTAATCCAGTCTCGAGTACTCTTGCTCGATGTTAATCCACTATGGCACAAGCTTTAACTGAGAGCTTGCAGTCTCTTACAACACCGTGCTTGGTGACAAGTGCACGACCGACTTCACAACACCGTGCTTGGTGACGAGCGTACGACCGACTCCAGAAGGCAATTGGAAAACTGGAATGTTTTCTGAATACAACCTCCGATACAACTCTTCAACACCAAACTCTAGATTAAACAGAAACTGTACTGGCTTGGCTAAGAGTCGTAAAGGCTTAGATATGAAAGTAAAAGCTCAGAACACTTTAGATAGAGAAGAGAAGAGATGAAATTGGATTGTTGAGATGAATGGTAATCTCAACTCTATTTATAGTATTTTTGGGGAAACCGAACTCGGGCAGAGTTCGGGCAGAGTTCGGATGCCAGGATTTCGCATACGAATGTTGCATCAGATTTGGTGGGAACTAAAATTCAAATAACCCAGACCGAACTCGGGCCGAACTCGAACCGAACTCGGTCAGAGTTCTGTCAGAGTTCTGCTGGTTCAGAACAGTAAGGAATAAACCAAATTTGCATAGGTTTTGGGCCTTTTTGGAATTGTGGATTTTTGGGATACGTAGGTAGGTTTATTTTTGTTTGTGGACTGAGAAAAACCTAAGCCAGTACCGATCCGATCAATCTCACATTTTTCCTAGACTCAATAAAAGGAAAAATACAGAATAAATATGAAAACCAATAGCCTTTTAGATGACGTCTTTTTCCTGACATTGAAGACGCATTTTTCCTTGACGGCAATCGTCCAAAGATAAACAGATCTGAAAATCTGAATACCTTTCGGGGTCTTTGCCCCCGAACCCCTGACGGGGGACGCTATCACCTCGACCCCTGTCCGCTGACCGGGCAGCAGAACCCCCGATGCGAGGCCCCGGATAGGTCGTTGGGCGGTTCAGAGAAATCTCCTTATATAACGCCGTCTTTGGCCCATTAATAATTCTCCATTGCATATGTCCTGGTTTGATCATGTTTGATTATGCTTACAGCATGTCTACAAATAAATGTTAGGCAAACAAAATAATATAACTGATACAAGCATAGCAATATGATCTAAAGAATATTTAGGACAATGCTAAGTATAAGTAGCAACATGATAGGGATTACATGAATATTAGTGACGTCATTATGTTAAACTTAATTGATTAGCCATATTCAAAAATATGATATAATCATTGGGCTAACAATAATTCCATCAGAAGGGCCACTATTGCATCTGCTTTCATTTTATATCCCTAATATTCACGCAATTCCACTAGCTGGGATCTTACTACAGACCGATCCCACTTGAGCGTTTGGTTATGCTGCAGGACATCCTCTATATCGCACTTTAGAGTATGGCGAATGGTCCCAAGGATAAGGTTGGCATAGTAAGCATTGTCGGCTATAGCCATTGGGGTTATCGGAGATGCCATGGTTGAAGGTCCCGGAGCAGCGACAACAGCCAATACATAACTTGGTATCACGGCCGGGGCAAGTGGTGCTATGACTGGGACTGAAGCCGTCAATGGAGCAAGGACGGTATTTGTCGACATTGTCTGATGAATGGACTGCTCTTCAATAGGCTCCCTTGTCGGTTCTTCAATAATTGTCGTGACTAACTTCTGGAAAACCTCATGGACTGGCACTCGAACGGCCTCCGTGACCAATTTTTCAATAGTCACTTCGACCAATCCCTCAGCAGTCTCCTTAATCGATTATTCAGCAACCGGCTCATTAGTGGTCTCATCGACTAAATCTCTAGTAGCTGGCTCGACAACAGTCTCCTCAAGCAGCTCTGCAGTGACTGTATTGAGGGGCTTCTCAGCAACCGGTTCGTCAATGGTCTACTCGACCGGTTCATCAATAATATCCTTCTCCAGGCTATCTGTAACGCCCCAGTCCCAAATACTTAAGACTAAGTACGTAGACATGCCAGCTACACATATACAAAGAATACTCCAATGTATGAAATCCTCGTATACATACATAAGTTGTATATATAAAATAATCACATGCCAAAATATAATAATCTAATTTTATCACAGCTCAACACAGAAGATATAAGAGTCCAAATAAATAATGTATCAAAGAGATAGCCGGGTGGACATACCCACTCCAACACAGCTATAAAGATAGTCTCAAATGATCGGAGTCCAACCTCCGCAAAATAGAAAAAAAAGGAAGAAACATAAGATGTCCACTACATAATCTCAATAATCTCGAAGATAAGGATAGAGCTAAATGTCAGAGGGAAATGCCTCGTCGCCCACAAAAGATGGATCCAATGCCGCTCCGTACTCCTGTAGGAAATCGCCTAATCCTGGAGAGATAACCAGGTCCTCAGAGGGACGTAACAAGATACAAAAAAATAACATGCCATATAAACTGTGATATATAATAAAAAATAAAGGGATGCATGCAATAGGGTGCCTAACCGTACTATAGTGAATATGCAATAAAGAACAATCCTTCACATATGGGCGCTCGGATTGTATAGCAGTGGCATCGTCCCTTCCTTTGGGAACAAGTCGTCTCCGTCCATAACGCTCGGTGAACGTCAGAGGAAATCAGTAAGAAAACGTCCATAACGCACCATGAACGTCAGAGGGAATCAGTAATAGTAAGGTGAACCTGTGTTTCCAGCAGTGCTTCAGGTACAATAGCAATGCATATGTGGCCCATACATCAAAGAACTGTTCTTCCCATCCTATGCCTAGTGGAGTCACATCAATGACTCATATGAACCTCTAGTAACTGCTAAGTTCCCTAGCATGCAATTCTATTGGAAGTTACTCCTAACCGTCGTATGCCTCACACGTATCGGTGGCCGGCCGACTACGCAAGTACGTGTCCTATATGTGACTCACAATATATGGTAAAATAGGTGTCAAGGCCGTATGAGATATACCAATACCTCATCATCAAATGGGTGGTCACTAGACTAAGTCAATACAAGAGAATGAAACAAAAGCAAGAAAATGACCGATAGCCTCGCTTGCACCAAGTGTGACTTGGACGCACAGTGATATAATACTAACAAAAATAAGTAATGCTGAATATAAATAACTAAAAATAAGAATAATTAAATAACAGAGTAAGGTGGCAAGTCCAAGAATCACAATGTCAGCAAAAGAAATGTCACAATTTCCAAACAACTCTAGATGCTTAAACAAACGTCAAAAATGTACTCGGAATAAGTAATATACTCAGGAAATGCCTGTCCAAAAGTCTAATTCTGGAACAGGAGCAAAATCATAATTTTGGGTCAAAACAATATCCGCCGTTGGACCCGTTTTGCACCGAAACGTGTGCCAATGTCTACGGTCTCTAAAGTCATCAAACTACATGTCTACGGATCCGGTTTTAGGAGACGGACCAATGGTATGTCCACTTTTGGATTCCGATGAGCTGTCCACAAAATCGCCCGTTGGATCGGGTTGCAGGCCCGCCAAATTGGCGTTCCGATCAACCTTCTCAGAATTAGACCAAACATGTCATACAGGACCAGAAAAATGATACGGACCTGACGGCGCAAGTTTTGTGTCGATCCGACGAACGTGCACGAAGTTATGGCCAAGTTTGCAAAAGGTCGATACGGGGGTATCTCGACGGATACACACTGATTTCGTCGCACACGGGCAACGAAACTGAGTTCCGTCAGTTCCCACACGTCGGCAACATCCATATGCGCCTTTCGATGCGTATAGTGTACGACCATGTCACCCGGTTTGTCGGGGCGCACGTCATATCGAGATGTTTTTCATAAAAATTCCAGTTTTAAAAATAGTTTTTCTTCTCACTTTGGCATCAATTAACTTTCTACAAAATTAATGAAATTAAGTTCTACAAGTTGTGTTCTACTCTCGTATATGTGGTCTTGGACTGTTACAAATTGGTATTCGAAAACTTCTATTATTTTGGTCATGAACAGACGTCCAAGTCGAGGGGTTGGGCTACCCCAAGACCCTATTTTCTAACAGATTTTGTGTCTATTTCCAAGTGATTTCGAAGGGTACTTAAGGCATTAGAAATCTTTCTATTTGTTAGGGTTTTGAGGTGGTTATGTTGTCTAACCAGAGGTTTCGATTGATGGAAAATCTATCGAGAATCAACGAAGAAATCTTGCTCGCAAAAAGGGGTACCTGGTATAGTATCGGACAGGGTCTTCCCTGTTTTTCGTTGACGATCGGCGGCGAACGGCGGTCACGGGGGTGCGGTTGGCAACGTAGGGTGTCGTATGAGGTTGGAGGGAAAGGACTCTGGGAGGTCTCGCAAGTTTGGTTAGGGTTTCTCTAGGTTCTCGATACAACAAAAAGTATATAAGGCCTGGTTTGTCGCGTGAGAATAAGATTGGAATTAAATCCGAATCCTCGAGTTTTACCGCAATCTCACTGGGATTCGTTTTGAGGGAGTAGCTTAGATTAGTTGTAATCAAACTCTTAGAGATTTGATCAAAGCTTGCTTCATTTGAATCTTTTTTTTTGAACCAAGCAGTAGTTGCTGCTGTTGTGTTTAGCGAGAAAAAGGGTGTCGGGATTGTATATTGCTGTAGCTACGGCTACAGCATACTTTACTTTTTCTTTTCTTTTTTCTTTTTTTTCTATTTCCTTATACATATTTATATATGTAAGTATAACTAAAAAATTTAGTAGTCATACTATTTTGACTTAATTGCACAGTTGCTCCTTTAATTAAATTATTGTTATTATATTACACAAATATATATATAAGTATATATGCAATTGTATAGTAATAAACACCCTAAAAATATATATAGAATAAATTTCCAAAACTCCCAAAGTACCTATATATATATATATATATATATATATATATATATATATATATATATATATATATATATATATATATATATATATATACTTCTTATTAAAAAAAATTATAAGAATTAAATAGCATATATTAAATTAATATCTAAGCACTAGATAGGAATTGCCATAATAAATACAAAATATATAAAATAAATTTAGGGGGTTTTACACTATCGATGGTCTCGTCGATGGGCGCATCAGCAACTTCCTCGACCTCCATCTCAGTGGCTACGTCGACCGGCTCCTCAGTGACCAACTCATCAGCAACCTCCTCGGCCGGCTCTTCCGTAGTCCCCTCAGTTGCCTCTCCCAGGACCATGTCAGCCAACTCCTCAATAGCCTCCTGGGCCGCTTTCATAATGACCTCATCGACCAACTGCTAGATGGTCGTCTTGACCGGCTTCTCAATAGCTCGGCCAGTTACCTCGTCAACAGCTTCCGTTGTTAACTTTTCGACATTCTCTTCAACCGGCTCTTGGAGCGGACCTCTGATGTATGGCAGGGTTAATTCCTCAGTTATTGGTTCCTCCTCACCTCCCTGAGGAGAAGGTTCCACAGGGGAACCACCGGCAATGCCTTCAGCAACCTCGATTGGGTGACCCGTCTCGGGTATAAGTTCCCGAGATGCGCCTTCGTTCACCGCAGGACCAACCCCGGGTATCACTACGGGTCCACCTACGGAAGCAATTTCTTGGTGCAAAGCCATAAGCTACGAAAAATCCCGAGTCTCATAATCAAATGAAACAGGCGGAGAAACCTCTTCTGACTCAACAGCCTCAGCGGCTGTAGTTGTTGGGCCTTCCTCAGGAACACTAGTCTCTTCGGCCCTCGCGACAGAGGCAGTTCTTTCTTCCCTTCTCGAAGGAGGACCTTCGACAGACAAAGGGGTGGTAACCCTAACCGCTAGACGCAGTGGCCCCCTAAGGGGCACCTCAGAAAGAGGCTCCTCAGGAAGTTCTCTGAGTAGCTACTTCTATTAAGAGGTGCTCGCTCCGGTTCTTCTATGACACATCTACCAAAATGTTGTATCGTCATTCATAAGATGGAATTCTCCTTCGATGTTTGTCTAATACTGAAGCAAAAGAAGCACTTCGGGAAGCACATGCTGGCACCTGCAGAGCTCACCAGCCTGGTCCTAAGTTACAGGACCGACTGCAACGCATAGGCTACTACTAGCCCATCATGATGGCAGATGCCATTGATTATGCAATGAAGTGCCGGGTAAGTCAGTTTCATGTTGACTTCGTCTACCAGCCTTCGAAGTTCTTACACCCACGACGGCTGCCTGGCCGTTTAAAGCATGGGAAATGGATATCATCGGACCGATTAGCCCTCCATCCTCCGAATAACACCAGTTCATCCTTGCCATCACCGACTACTTTTCCAAGTAGGCGAAAAGCAGTGCCAGTGGCTGAGGTAAAAATCTTGAATGTGATCAGCTTTGTTAAGCATCACGTCATCTACCGCTTTGAAGTTCTTCGAAGGATTATCCATGACAATGGCCCTCAGTTTGTGAGCCATGCATTCCATCGATTTTGTGATAAGAACCAGATACATAATGTAGCATCAACGACTTATAATCCTATAATGAATGGGCTAGCCAAAGTATACTACAAGACGATTATCAAGCGGCTCAAGAAAGTCGAATCTTCCAATAAGCACGACTGGAATGAGAAACTCGGTGAATGCCTATACGCTTATCATACAACCATTCGGATATCGACGGGCAACACTCCATTCTCTCTTGTCTACGGGAGCGAGGCGGTACTTTCCTTGGAGATCCAGATTCCATCTCTACGAGTATATGTCACCAACCAGCTGAGTGACGAAGACAATCAACACCGTCGGCTACAGGAGTTTGAAGCGTTGGATGAGAGGCGCCTGCTGGCTCAATAATGTATCGAACTCTATCAAGCTCGAATTTTTGGAACTTTCAACAAAAATGTCCGGGAAAGGACATTCGAAGTGGGCGACCTCGTCTTATCAGTTCAAAGACCGATGGTACGTAATAACTCACAAGAATGCTGGAAAGTTTGAGCCCAAGTGGGAAGGACCATTCGTCATAGAGACGGTCTATTCCAATGGTGCTTACCGGGTGGCAAACCTAACGGCGATTTGCTAATGACGTCGATCAATGGCAAATTCCTAAAGAAAGACTGTCTGAGTTCTAAATCCACATGTATTTCTACATCCCCCACAGGTACTTATGGATTCTATTAACTAATTCATCCCTTCCACATGTCTCCAGTAGAAAACATTTCACGTCCATATTATCTCTAAGTTGTTTTTCTATACCCTAATGAAGTTCATGCCTACCATGTCCATCTTACCTCTGAGTAGACATTTTTTCCATGTCAAAACCTGCGTTGTCATAATCATCTATAGATTATTTCACGTCCATACTACCTCTGAGTCGTTCTATACACCAGTGGAAAATATTTCACGTCCATATTACCTCTGTGTTATTTTTCTATACCCCAATGAAATTCATGCCTTCCATGTCCATATTACCTCTGAGTAGACATTTTGTCATGACCCAAACCCCAATATTCGGGCACGAGTACGTGGGCCACGCTCAGCCTATACCGCAGTATCGGCAGTAGAACGCTGTCAAGTACCCAATAAATATCTACAACATCTAGATGATCCATAAGAACAATGTACTCAAATCACGTCACAATCAGCTAAGGAAGATATGAATATGAAAGATATCAATAACACTGAATCAAATAGAGTCTATAAATGAATATACAAGACCAAAAAGTATCAGAGACAAATCCGATAATGAAGTATAAATCATAAATACAAGGCCTAGAACTTCCGGAAGACAACCCATGGTGAAAAGAACATCGAGATCTGTCTCAGCTAATGTCATCGTCTAGTCCAATAATGTGGGGCACAACAGTTCCTAAAAATGTGCTTAACCAGTCAGGATTGGAGCGAAGCACATAACTCTAAAAGCAGTTCCAAGGCATGGTAGGAAATATAGAACTAGCAATAGAATAAAATACATTGCATGATGGGAAGAAAATATAGGAAATAGAGAAATAGCATCATGAAGACATAAGAAAACTGAGTACATGAATAAAATAGTGTACATGGTAAACTGTAATAATATAAGTGATTTAGAGCACGACAGTTATGTGATTGGTGTTTGTTTTTAAAATCTTTTGATTGCAAATTTCAATTACAAACAGAACAATGTTACAATGTAGGACTTAGACGTAGTCCTAGGAGTACACTTTTGTTTATCTAGGTCCCTTGTGCCGATGGAGCGAGTGGTAATGCGTTGACTCCGTTGACGATCTGACGACGGTTTTCGGTTCTCTGAAGGTCTGAGTTGCTCTAGGTGCTTGAGCTTGCGGAGAGGAAGAAGACGTTGAGTGTCTGTATCTGCCCCTCTGTATATGTATGTCGGTGGTTGTGTGATGTGTCGGTCCATAAGAAGGAAGTGATCCCTCTATTTATATCTTTACAGGCTGGTTGCTCATGCGCACATATGTAGGATGCGCATGTACGCGGGGACGCCACGTGGTGGTTGCTGATGGAGTCGCATGGGCGATGCGCTCTGATTGAGGAGTTGAACCCTTTCTGTTGCCTTTGTGGGCTGCGGCCGAGATGACACATAGCAATGGAGAGGATCTTTCAGTTACTGAGATCTTGGGTGATTAGCACCCCTTCATAGGCTGAATCAAGTCAAATGACATGTGTCGTAGGTCCATGGCTCGAAGATCTCGGATTTGGTGGTGAGTGATCTGATAGGATGCCCCTAGGATTGGGCGCATGAGGGGACTTTGGCTCGTAATCTTTAGGAGTCACGAACCAGTCGGGGCGCATGGCTTTTGAGGCGTATACGGGACTTCAGTAGTGACTTTGACTTCCGTCTTTAGGGATCAGAAAAAAGTCTGAGGCACATGGCTTTTGAGGCGCATACAGAGATTTGGGCGCATGGCTGCGGAGGCACATGCAAAATGGTTGGGCGGCTATATGGCTTGTAATCGCCAGAGGAGAGTAATGATGATGCTAACGTCGGCGATACTTCGTCTTCTGAAAAAGCTGTTAATTGTTCAGTCCTCGGGGGACGTGCTGCCAACTCTGTCAGACTTCAGCATTTAATGTTCTTAGACAGGTGATGGGCTGTTGAGTGGGCGTGTCGATCCGCGTTCCACTAGGTGCATAGGGACGAATGAGGGCGCATCCTTATGAGGCCCTTGGAGCTGATGGGTGCGTCTGTATGATGCATGGTCTGACCGGCACATCCGCTTTGCATGACACATCTTTATTGGTTCGACTATTACGTTCTTCGAGTGCTTTAAGAATTCGAAGCATCAGGTTTATCACCATTTAATGCAAATTTATTGCACTGGGATTCGGAGAGCCAGCCACTTGGCACATGGGTTTAATTTGCCTGGCCTATAAATAGTGGCATGGAGAGAGTTTGCTTCTCGTTCTCTCACGTCCACCTGAAATGAACTTGTTTGCCCGAGCACATTCTGTTGACGAGATGCTCCCGAGGGTGAAGATGCGATGTACTGTCTTCATTGATGCACTTGAAGGTGACTGTTACATCCAAAAGTTGGAGTCGAGGGCTTCTGAGGCAGGCGGAAGGTGCCTGTTGTATCCAAAGATCGGGATGCTCGAGCCTCGCCTCCGTTATGTCGAAAGAGCCGCAGATCAGAATTGCGGTGCCCCGATCATCTTCCTTGGGCTTTGGGAGAGCTCCTCCTCCCCCTAGAGTGGGTGTTGCCCATTCTGGTTGGGTTGAAAGCTGCTCCTTTAGCCGCAGATTGATTTGCGGTGCTCTTCACTTCCTTGGTTTGGAGAGCTCTTCCTCCAGCTAGAGGGTTGATTACCACCCTCGTTCTGCTCAATAAATGCTTCATTAGTCGAAGCATTTAATGGCGCATATGCTGGATGCGCCTAGCTGAAGGGCGGCACATAACTGAGCTGCTGAAGGGATGCACATAACTGAGGATGCACATAACTGAGCTGCTGAAGGGATGCGTCTGGCTGAGAGCGCATGGCGAGATGCGCCTGTTTGAGAGCGCATGGCGAGATGCGCCTGTTTGAGAGTGCATGGCGAGATACGCCTGTTTGAGAGCGTATAGTGTGATGCGCCTGTTTGAGAGCGCATAGTGGTTACTGCGCCTAGCTGTAGACTTAGGGTCTTTTCTTTGTAGAGATTTTCCTTTGTACAACTCTTTTTAAGACAAGTAATAGACTTTTATATGAAATAAAAAATCTTCTTTTAATGTATATGCTTTGCTGTGCCAAGTACTTTATCTGAGCTCCCTGGCGCATGTAATGTTTGGCGCATAGGATTTCTGGTCTTGAAATTCCATGCTTCTACAAGACCCCCTTCAAAGTTTTCAAAACTTTTTGTCAAGTTTTGGAATACTTTGAATAAGAAGCATGGTGGCGTCTTCTACGGGGTGCATGACTGTTCGGGCGCATGATTACTCCGCACATCAGTGATGGGGCGCATGCTCCTCTCAGTTAATGCAAATGATAACGCTTCGATAACCAAGAAGATTAATGATGATCTTTTTGGATTTGCAGTTATCTCCTCACAGAACCCGAGGCGGCGGCTGAGGTCACACTTCATCGGTTCACGCGTGCGACTGAGCCTATAAATGGGCGTCTGATGGAGAGAGAGAGAGAGTTCCTCCTCTCTTTGCTTTCTTTTTTAGAGTTCTTCAAAAACCCAAACTTCCTTCTTTCAAGAAATGGCTCCCAAGACTCCTCGCGGCGGTGCTGGCAAGGGAAAGGAGCCTGCGGAGTTCGTCGAGGAGGATGTCCCTGTCACCATTGTGACTCCGGCCGACGTTCGGCCTGCGGTGACGGGTGGGTGTCGTCTTTCAACCTTTTTAGACGAGTTTGGAGCACATGGCTGAGTGTTGTGCCCTAACTCTTTGTCGTCGACGCGCATGGACTTCTGTCCTGATGATGCGCCGAGGCTATTCCGCCGACGCGCATGGGTTTAGGCCCTGATTATGCGCCGAGGTTTTACTGCTAACGCGCATGGGTTTACACCATGATGATGCGCCGAAGCTTTACCGCTAACGCGCATGGGTTTACACCCTGATGATGCGCTGAAGCTTCACCGCTAATGCGCATGGGTTTACATCCTGATGATGTACCGAAGCTTCACTGCTAACGTGCATGGGTTTAGACCCTGATGATGCGCTAGGCTGCTTGACACACTTTGTCTTCTTAAAGCTTTTTGCCTGACTTTTGTTTTTGCTATGTCAGTGTCGATGACTATCCCTTTGTTGAATAAAGTCCTTCAGGATGCTTCTCTTTATCAAATAGGAGTTGATTTCGACGAGGAAGTTATTAACCCCGCGAAAGCTGCTATCCTACTGAATCAGCCTTCCGAGAGAATGCTGCAAATCCAGAATCAGTCGCCTATTTTCCTCTAGAGTTTGATAGAGAGCGGCAAGCTGGAATCTGCTGAGTCCGAGGATGTGACCTTCTTGAAACTTGCCTTTCTGTTCGGTGATCGACTGATCTCCACCGAGGCGAAGATACTGAAGATCAAAGAAGACTGGTTCTTCTCTGTGAAGGAAATAGTTCTGTACATGCGACAACTTGAACGCCAATTGCCGCTGACGGCCTTCTATCATTTAGCTTCCAAGAGAAGGATGTCATGGGAACTTACTCCCTCTCAAGGAGGGGCAGTGGGGGGTACTCTTTCGATTGACGTTACTTCGAATCAAAGGGATACCTTGGCCGCCTCGCGAGCCGGTCCCTCATTCAGTTGTCGAGCTTTGCGTCTTGGGAGCCTTTATAATGAGGTCCCTAATGACACCTTTGCCTTTAGTGCTTCGACCTTTGCAAATCGGATGCTAACATCGAAGGTTATGTATCCGAAAGGTGGCTTTAGGGTTAAAGGTTGGTGTCACCACGTGCTGAAGTGGGACGAGTTGACCCTTTGGGTTTTATCGAAGTTCAAGGCTGAGCTTAAAGAGATTGGGCTGACGGCCGCTATCCGTGCCACACAGGCCGGCGTAGATCTCAACAAGCATATATTTCTTGTGCTCTTGGAAACGTTCAATACCCAGACTGGCACTTTCTTTACTCCAGCGGGGGAGTTGGGACTGGCCCTCCATGAGATGTACAAGGTGTCCAAGCTTCCCTGGGGCTCGGAACCGTACGAGGAATATGTCCCCTCAAACGAAGAGATCGTCATTCTGGAAAGAAAGGACCCGGAGATGATAGATGTTTTCAAAGAGATGGCGAGCCATCATTATCTGATGCAACGGAAGGACAAAGGCAAGTCTCAGCCTCATGTAACTGCTTGGAGGGATTACATCTTCAAGCAGGATTTGGCGGA
>JANAVB010032128.1:0-49084 GCA_029216955.1 Iris pallida
GGTGGTGGTGCTGGTCGTAGTGCTGGTGGTGGTGGTGGTGCTGGTGCTGGCCTGGTCGTGGGTGTGGTCGTGGTGGTGGTGCTGGTGGTAGTGGTCGTAGTCACCTTCACCATTCCCAGGATATGACCCCATCTAGCGATCCCGACCCAGAGAGTACCAGTGGCATAGACTCATCCCGTCGTCGATCTACCCCGGGGCTATCGTCACCTTCGTCGAGGCCTGCGACTCCATCCGCTGACGGATCTGTTACGCTAGTGGATCCACCAGCGGATCCACCAGTTACTGCACGATGGGCCCCAGAGTACCCCCGGACTCAGTTACATCCGGTTACTGGTGAGTACATACGGAGCCACGGATCCTCCGACGCCACCAGAGAGGTCGATGGGTGAGTTCCGACGAGAGCTATGGCCCGTAGGTGAATCGTAAGTAATTTATGTTAATTTGTTTTTGTGTTTCATTTATTCAAATTAATAATCCAGTCGTTGCTTCTTTGTAGTTTTTTCTGTGGGATGCTGCCATGATTCTAGGGCACATTATTCAGGATAACTACCATGGTCCCTACCTCAATTTTTATGAGGTGCCCCTAACTACCATAGCCCCTACCTCAATTTTTCTGAGGAGCCCCTGGACTTACAGTACGTCTGGCTCGACGAGATGAGGGTATATATATATATATATATATAATTTTATTTTTTATTATATATATATATATATATATAAAATAAAAAATAAAATTATATATATATATATATATATATTATGGTTAATTATTAATTACTCTTTAATCCACCATTTTTTTAATTACGTTATAATTGAATTTGTATGTCAGAGGACGTTCTGGTGCTCCCCCATTCGCGAGGTGGCAATTTGCAGGACCTAAAAAAGCGCCACCGAGAAGAAGATACGGGACGCGGTATATGACCTTCGTTCGGGGCATTCAAAGAAGGATTCCGACAGAAGTATTATGATTAGATCTTGGAGAAGATGGATACTTCTGCATACAAGCAAAAATTGGAGAAAGCGAAGGCGAATCAACGGGTTGCGGGTCTGCATACAGGGGGATCAAGGCCCCACGCAATGACGCGTGCAAATCTGGTAAGATACCGTAAATTTATTCCAATATCTAATTCGGTACTATTAATATACGAAGTTAATTAAATTCTATAAATATTTCGTATGCAGGCCCAACGGACGAAAAAGGAGGGAAAAGAGGCAGACTCGGTCACCATGCACGATGTATTCCAGTATACGCACAAGAGGCGGAAGGACGGGAGCCTCTTCAACGAGAGGGCCAAGGAGACTGATGTAAGTACTTACGTTTATGAGATTTATGTTAGAATTATAAGTAAACTTAATTAGGTAAACTTAGGATTCAGACTATAACTTAGGAAAACATAAGATTTAGATTATAACTTAGAAAAACTTATAGTTCATTTATTGGATAGGCTGCGTATAGTGAGGCCCTTAGATGGGTTCAGCCCTCCGCTGTCGAGGATGACGACGAAACGACGCCCGCCCAGGCGTCCTCTTCTATGGCTGCTCGCTTCGACGACATGTTCGTAGATACCGTCGACGGCTTTAGGAAAGGGCGCCTCTATGGATGCGGCTCCCTGGCATCGTTGTAGGTATCGATTCCGAGATTTCTATCGCCCCCGCCTCCTCCTTCCGTAACCTCGGTAGGCAATGATGTGAGGACATAGCTTGCGATTATGACCGAGGCGGTGTCGGACTTGCGGAAGCATATGACCATGTACTATCCGTATCCTTTTACTGCTCCCGGTTCTTCTGCTTCCGGTCCGTCTACTGCTCCTCCCGGTGCTTCGGATATTCTCAGTCCTTCTTCCGTCGGGGGTCTTTTTTTGACTCTGGTGCCCCTCTGGTATCGTCTCCTGCTATGACGACACTCGTTGATATGATATCGCCAGAGCAGCTACGCCAACTTCCAGGCCATGTCGTTGATACCTTGCCGGTACACATGGTGGAGGAGTATCTTCTTCGGGCACAGCAGGGATTACCATCAGCGGACGATCCACCTCCTCATTCTCATTGATGTTATTGTATTTGAATGTTTGAAAATATTTTTTAAATGTTGAATATTTATGAATTTTGAATATTGTCACATGGATATTGGTGAATGTTTAGGATAATGGTGGATATTTTGATATTAGTTTGTGATAGATGTTTGGATATTAGTGTGTGTTGTATGTTTTTGTGTGTGATGTATTTGTGATAGATATTTGTATATTGGTGTGTGATGTATATTGGTTTGTGGGTTTGTGTGAGGTGTGATACTTATTATGATGTTTCGATGTTTCAGATGTTGTACGAACAGGGAATGCTCTGTTTTATGCAAAAAAATTCAGAAATTTTTCAGTTAGCGACGGACTTGCGTCTACCAAGCGACGGAAGACGATAGCTGAGCAACGGAATATCTATCGCTAACTGGGGAATTTTTAGTTAGCGATGGATATCGACGAATTAGCGACGGAATATCCATCGACAAGGTTTTGGAACTATGAAGATTTCCTGAACATAAGCGACGAATATTTCGTCGCTAAGTCGTCGCTATGTCGTCGCATTAGAGACTAATTTGTGATACCCGAGCGACGGATTAACCGTCGCCAAGGTTCTGAAAACAAGAAGATTTCCAGAGCCTAAGCGACGGATATCCCGTCGCTAATCTGTCGCTCGGCCGTCGAGTATTAGCGACTATTAACGACGGATTTTGCGATTCAGAAACTCTCTGATATGCGGTTACCGACGTATTACCGACGGACTTGTCCGTCGCAAAAAAAGTAGTATCAGAAACTTCCTAATACTTGATTTGACGGAAATCCGTCGGCTAGCCATCGCTAAATGTACGACTCTTGATGACGGCAATCCGTCGCTAAGCCATCGAATGGCGACAACTTAGCGATGGACTTTTTTTAGCGTCAGGCTATTTTTCGACGGATTTTTTTAGCCAAATTCCGTTGGCTAGCCGTCGCTAAGTCGATTTGCCGACGAATTAGCGACGGATATGGCCGTCGCTAATTCACAGTATTTTAGTAGTAGACCAAATTTGTGCAAAGTTTGATACCCAAATGTTCAAAAATATGAACATTGCTCCTGAAAGAACGAAAAATAAAGAAACTGAGTCACAGGGACCGAGTTCGACTCGAGTTTGGCCCGAGTTCTATATCCTTGGTTCTAGAATTGTTTTATTGATTTTTGGTCATATTATAGAATTCAAATTTGGTTTTGGTTTGTGAACTAAAACTAGGTTTTGGTCTATTTGAGTGGACAAATAGATTTGAGTCTTCTAGAATGCCAATGTGACTTCGTTTACATGAATCCTAGATTCAAAATAAAGGTCAAATACATAAATCAATATAAAAGACTCGACGACCAAACTTTATTGTATTCTTTGTTGTGTGAGCATGTAGCGATGTCTGTAGCATTTGCTCCCTAAAAATTGAGTTTGATAATCAGGAATTAATTTGGGATTACAATGGTGCTATCATGACCCGCACCTGGAGTAAGGGCACGAGTACGAAACAACGTCCCTGCTAACGCCGCAGAAACGGCATAGAACGCTGTCTAGGTCTACAATCTAATAACAGTTATAATATCAAAACCTGTCGAAAATAGTCAACTCCAAACAAAGGACAAGCAATGACAATATAATATACTCAATCACAAACTCTAAGAAGATAGATGATACTGAAAGATCAAGACAACAAGATATGAAAATATTATCCTGAAAATCCAACACAGAATAATACAAGTCCAAAGTCTTAGAGTCAACAATCTCAAATAGAAATACTAAATAATAACAAGCCAAAGTGTAATCTGGAGACAAAGTCCAGTACTAAACTAATCTAGATAAGCTACTCAAATGCCTCATCAGTTGGAGCTAACCCTTGTTGAACTAGGGTCTCCAAGTCTAATCCAACTACGTCATGAAGACCGTAGTAGGTATGACACTCCTTCTCGCCATAATCTGTAAAATTTTGTCAACATATCCAGTCAGGATGGAACGAGCACAAATCTCCAATAACAGTTCTAGTTAGACGATATTAAAAATGTAGAAGTAAATAGAGAGAATATACAAGATAAACTGGTACGTACATGAATCATGGTAAGGCATAGCAAGACTGTAAATGAATGTAAGAACAATCGAACAGTGCATATTATGTACATGAATCAGAAAAACTATAATCTATGTTAGTTTAACACTAGTTTCAACATGTGATCGACTTAGGAACTTGCACAGGAAAAATAGCCTAGCTAATCATACGTGCGGTATATGATTAACACTCATAAGGAACAATATCTTGCACATCGAGAATTTGATCACATATCTATGCTAATACCTCTACCCCTGACTAGTATAGTGGATCCAACCATGACACATCATAACACATATTCTCTGAGAAGGTAGCTAGCCTTCGCAGGAATCGCATCTATACAATACATAGGGAACAAGAAAAACTTGCACATGATATACCAAGGAATAACATCTCATGATGTGATCCAGACCAATACCAATCCATGTGAACAATGTGATAAGAGAACAAGGATATCTACTCTAAATACAGGAAACATAGACGATATCATAAAACAGAATTACTATCAGAGAATGTACTCGCCTGAGATCTGGTAAAAAATGTAAACAATATATCGAGACTCTGAGTGAAGTCACAGACCTAAAAATAAGATATGCATGAGTTAAATAGGGTTCAACAGTGTTTGGCATGATTTCTAGTGTATGCTATACAAATCTAGGTCAAACTCAGTCAAACTAAGTCACACTAAGTCATACTAGGTCATACTAGTTCTAACGAGTCAAACTAGATCAAGCTAAGTCATGCTAAGTCAATCTAAGTCAAGATAAGTCAAACAAAGTCAAACAAGGTCAAACAAGGTCAAACCAAATCAAACTAGACCATACTAGGTCAAGGGCTGACCAAAAGTTGACTTTGGTCCACTGGTTAACTCTGGTCAACTTCTAATCGAATTTAGGTCAAACTGGATCAATGGTTGACTTATAGTTAACTTTTGGTCAACTGATCAACTCTGGTCAACTCCTAGTCCAATCTAGGTCCAATGTTCACTTGTAGTTGATTTTGAGTTAAAACAGTCAACCTTGGTCAAATAGGGTCAAATACCCGATTTCTACCCATTACCTACCAAGATAACCCACTTACCTTATCTCTATTGGTATCTTATATCAATACCTTAAATATCTAGGTAATACCTTAATACCCCCATCTACTTTAGACTAGTAGATAACTCACTATTCTATGCTAATAGATCCTACCATTTTTTTTAGACAAGTATCTACCCATCTATCTTAACATCCTACCAATACCTTACCCTTAGACTATAGGTAAATCCCATTACCTTGTCAATACCTTATACTTCACATTTACCCTCCAAGATACAAACTATCCCTCTAAGATACTAACTTGTATATAATACTCTAACTTACTAGTATCCTAATCTCTAAGATACTAAAATATATATTTAGGACACTAGCTATATACATCTAAGTATCTAACATGTACTTCTAGTATCCTAAATTCTAAGTTACTAACTAGTAGTATCATACTCAAGGTAATATGACACACTAACCTATGACACCAAGATACAAACTTACATCTCTCGACTGCTATCTATCCACTAACTTAGGATACTAATTTCTAATATAGGATACTAACTCTATATCTAAGCTATCCTAGGATACTAACCAAGATATCATATACTTTATCCCTATTGGTATCCCAATACCCTTACTTTGGTTGGAAGTCCAAAACCTTAGTCTAGGTATAAATACCTTAGTCTCCCAATACCCAAACTATAGTTACCTAGCATCTGTTTATCTACCCCAAGCTATTAGATAACCAATACCTTAGTATCTAGGTAACCATACCTTACCTTGAAAGTAAACCCCCTATTACATTGTCTTGAAGGTAAAGTCACTACCTTACCTTGTGATAAGGTAATCCCCTTTACCTTAAAGTAAGGTAAATCACAATATCCTAGGACACCAACATCTAGTATCCTAAGATACTACCTATCTACAAACTAACCACTATCTAACTTAACTTTAATCTATACAAGATACAACTTATCTAACTATCTAAAATATCTAACTATTGGGATACTAACTCATCTAATCTTTAACCACACACACACAAACCATGGATAACCAAGATACTAATATCTAACTATAAAATATATGTATATACATCCATCTCTAACTCTAACCAACTGTCATATCTAACTAACAATAACATAGACTAACACAAATAATTATCTAACTGATACAAGATACCACTATCTAAATTCTAAGATACCTCTAACCTCTACATAGATTTTAACATAACCACTAACATACTAACATATCCATACATACAACATCTAAATCCTTCTCCACTCTAATACTAACACACACACAAACACGTATACCAAATCCACCTCCTCTCTTCTAACTGTAACTTCCTGAATCTTATTTGGTGAATTTTGGGATTTTTCTAAATTTCTTTTGATTGAATATTGTTTTCTTACGAAAACCTAATTTCGATTATTCCTAGTTGATTTACCAATATTAAGATTGTTATCTTGATTTTCTAATTAATTTCATAGTTATTTATTGATCAATTTATTTGGAGAATAAATATTTTGGAAACATTTGACAGTTAAAGAAAATAAATTTTATTTTAGTATTACTAATTAGTGTAGTGGGTTAATTAGTAAATTGGTTAGTTATTTATTTAATTACTAATTAGTTATTGTCTAATAATTAGTTATTGTCTAAACTGAAATCTGTTTTGAAGCTGTTAGAATTAAAATTTAAATTCTTTGAAATCTGTTGATATTTTTGAATTTAAAAATCTATTTTAAAAACGGTTGGAGGAAATATTTAGAATTTCGAAAATCTGTTATTAGTTAGTTATTCTCTAACTAATTCAGTTAGCAATTAATAATATAAAAATCTGTTACAGTTTTATCATTTTGCCCACAGATCTACATTTTATTACAATCCCCAATACATTCTAACAGTCCTGACACACACAAAGCCTTTCTCTCTCCTGTTCTCTTTCTCTCTTGTTCTCTCTCTTTATCGATCACCACACCCAATCACTGGCCGACCCCCGGCCATCCTCCACCGGTCGAGCACCGCCTTCCTCCGCCGTGTGCCACCGCCTCGATCGGAGCCGACCGCCGACTACTTGCCACCGCCTTAACTGCACAGCACCTCGACTACAGTGCCAGTCTTGGAGACCGTACCCTTGCTGCCAGTTTGAACTGCATGCCCCATCGGTTCCCGTGCTGCCCCTTTGGGAACCGAGGAGCCGCTTCGAGTTTCGTGTGCGTCCCTTGGAATTCGTGCCGTCTCTTCGAGACTTGAGCCACCGTCGCAGTTTAGAGCGCCGTCGTTCGTCGACGATAGCATCCGAGCCCGAGGAGCCATCGTCGAGTTGCCGGGTCCCCCATCCTCGGCCGTTGGAAAGTCTCGCCGACCACCCGATCTGTTCATAGCCGACTGTGCCACCACGTTTCCACCGGGGAGCCACCGTCTTCTTCACCACTACTCAGACCACCGCAGTGCCGCCGCTGGGATCTGAGCCATCGCCCACTGTCCAGCCGTCGTGGTCGGATTCTCTCCGCGAATGACGCCTAGGTGAGCATCTCTCCCGATCTACTCGAACCCCATTCATTCTTGTTTCTAGGGTTTTGATTTTGGGATTAGGGTTTGTATTTGGGGGTGTTTCTAGTGTTCGTGACTGGGATGATGAAGTGTGTGGAAGAACCTAGGGTTTCCTTCGAAGTTGCCAGAAGAAGAAGAAAGGGGTTCATGTGCGGCTGGTGAAGTGAGAAAGGAGGAGCTCGGGATTTTACTGCTTAGTATTAGGGTTTCGAAGGCTTGAGGAAGGAGAGGAAGACGTAGGGTTTTGGATACTAGGTTGAAGAAGAAGAAAGTGAGTTAGGGTTTCCTAACACTGAGGAGAAAGGAGAAGCTCAGGATCTAGGGTTGTGGCTGGGTTGAAGAAGAGGAAGAAAACGAAGAAGGAAGGGGAGGCTGAGCTCTGTCGGCTGAAAATAAAAATTGAGAAAAAATTGTGAGTGAGGAGAGAGAAGAAGAGATGGTTTTTTTTTTGTTAGGTTTTGTTTGAAGTTGGGCCAGGTCTTGGCCTAGAAGACCTGGGCTGGAAATAAAAATTACAGTTGATATATATTAGGATCTCTATTTAAATATATGGTTAGGTTTTATTTAGATTGATTTGGGCGAGTTGTAGCTTGGCTAGTCGGATTGGGGCTGGCTTGTTTTGGTATGGGCTGAGCTTTAATATTGATGTATGGAAATAGGAAATAACAGTAGTTTAGTTGGTTGTGGGCTGGAATGAGTTTTTGGGCTGAAATTATTTATGTTTATTAGGCTAGGCCGGGTTATGGGCTCAGTTATGTATTAGATATGGGCTGAGGGTTATTTTAGGTGTACTCACTAGTTTGGGTTTTATTTTCATTATTATCATTTAAGACTGTTATTATTAATTTTAGTAAATAATTAGTGAATTTTGCAAAATGTATATATTGTAGCTAGATTCTATAATTAGCAAGTTATTTTTTAAACATTTATTAGTAAATGATATTTGGTTAAATATATAGATTAAATTAATTATTTTACAAGTAGTTGCTAAGATTTCATTTTGCTATCATTTTTATTATTATATATTATATTTTCAAATATATATAGAATTAATTATAAATGCTTTGTATATAAATATTCTTGTTTAAATGTCTACTTTCTATTTCAAATGTATTACAAATCTAAAATAGCATTAAAGTTTTTTTCTAATCAAATTTATGATTGCCAAATATTTCTACTTCTAAAATGTTTATTTTGCTAGTGAAAAAGTTTCTAAAACATTTATAGAATTACGATTATTATTTTGCTAGCAAAATGTTCTAGTATTTTCTAAAGTGATTTCCTTATTAAATATAGCTTAAAGTATTATTTTGGTTAGGCTACATTAAATATTTTCAAAAGCAGTGTTAGCTATTTTTGCCTATAAGTATTAGAAATAGTTAGATAACTGTTTGCCATTAAAATCTTTTGATGTAATTTCAATACAAACAGAACAGTATTACAATGTAGGACTTAGACGTAGTCCTAGGAGTATACTTTTGTTTATCTGGGTCCCTTGTGCCGATGGAGCGAGTGGTAATGCGTTGACTCCGTTGACGATATGACGACGGTTCTCGGTTCTCTGAAGATCTGGGTTGCTCTAGGTGCAGGAGCTTACGGAGAGGAAGAAGACGTTGAGTGTCTGTATCTGCCTCTCTCTATATGTTGTTGGTGGTTGTACGATATGTCTCTGTCTGTGTGCCTGTGTCAGAAGGAGATGATCCCTCTATTTATAGCTTTGCAGGCTGGCTGCTCACGCGCGCATGTAGGATGTGCCTGTACGCGGGGATGCCACGTAGTGGTTGCTGATGGAGGCGCATGGGCTATGCGCTCTGATTGAGGAGTTAAACCCTTCTTGTTGCTGTCGTGGGCTACGACAGAGCTGGCACGTAGCAATGGAGAAGATCTTTCAGTTGCTGAGATCTTGGGTGATTAGCACCCCTTCATAGACTGAATCAAGTCAAAGGACGCGTGTCGTAGGTCCATGGCTTGAAGATCTCGGATTTGGTGGAGAGTGATCTGATAGGATGCGCCTAGGATTGGGCGCATGAGGAGGCTTTGGCTCGTAACCTTTAGGAGTCACGAACCAGTTGGGGCGCATGGCTTTTGAGGCGCATGTGGGGCTTCAGTAGTGACTTTACTTCTGTCTTTAGGGATCAGAGAAAAAGTCAGAGGCGTACGGCTTTTGAGGCACATACAAAGATTTAGGCGCATGGCTGCGGAGGCGCATGCGAGATGGTTGGACGGCCACGTGTCTTGTAACTGCCGGAGGGGAGTAATGATGATGCTGACGTCGACGACGCTTCATTTTCTGAAAAAGCTGTCAACTGTTCAGTCCTCGAGGGACATGCTGCCAACTCTGTCAGACTTCAGCATTTAATGTTCTTTGACAGGTGATGGGTTGTTGAGTGGGCGCATCGATCGGTGTTCCACTAGGTGTATAGGGACGCATGGGGGCGCATCCCTATGAGGATGATGGGTGCGTCAGTATGATACGCGGTCTGGCCGGCGCATCCGCTTTGCATGACACGTCTTTATGGGCCCGACTGTTACGTTCTTCGAGTGCTTTAAATAGCCGTTCTTGACTCGGCTAAATTCGAAGCGTCAGGTTCATCACTATTAATGTAAATTCATTGCACGAGATTCGGAGAGCCAGCCACTTGGCACATGAGTTTGATTTGCCCGGCCTATAAGTAGTGGCATGGAGAGGGTTTGCTTCTCGTTCTCTCACGTCCTCTCAAAATAAACTTGTTTGCTCGAGCATATTCTGTTGATGAGATGCTCCCGAGGGTGAAGATGCGACGCATTGTCTTTATTTGATGCACTTGAAGGTGATTGTTACATCCAAAAGTCGGAGTCGAGGGCTTCCGAGGCAGGCGAAAGGTGCCTATTGCATCCAAAGATCGGAATAATCGAGCCTCGTCTCCGTTATGCTGGAAGAGCCACAGATCAGAATTGCGGTGCCCCGATTATCTTCTTTGGGCTTTGGGAGAGCTCCTCCTTCTGCTAGAGTGGGTGTTGCCCATTCTGATTAGGTTGAAAGCTGCTCCTTTAGCTGCAGGTTGATTGCGGTGCTCTCCTCTTCCTTGGTTTGGGGAGCTCTTCCTCCAGCTAAAGGGTTGATTGCCACTCTCGTTCTGCTCCATAAATGCTTTATTTAGTTGAAACATTTGATGGCGCATATGCTGACACTTCATGATGCGCCTGACTGGAACGCTGAAGGGCGGCACATAACTGAGCTGCTGAAGAGATGCGCCTGGCTGAGAGCGCATGGCGGGATGTGCCTGTTTGAGGGTGCATGGTGGTTGCTGCGCCTAGTTGTAGACTTAGGGCCTTTTCTTTGTAGAAATTCTCCTTTGTACAGCTCTTTTTAAGACATGTAATAGACTTTTATATGAAATAAAAATCTTCTTTTAATGTCTATACTTTGTTGTGCTAAGTACTTCGTCTGAGCTCCCTGGCGCATGTGATGTTAGGCGCATAGGATTTCTAGTCATGAAATTCCATGCTTCTACAAGACCCCCTTCAAAGTTTTCAAATTTTTTTTGTTAAGTTTTGGAATACTTTGAATAAGAAGCATGGTAGCGTCTTCTACGGGGCGCATGACTGTTCGGGCGCATGATTACTTCGCGCATCAGTGATGGAGCGCATGCTCCTTTTAGTAAATGCGAATGATGACGCTTCGATAACCAAGAAGATTAATGATAATCTTTTTGGATTTATTTACAGTTATTTCCTCACAGAACCCGAAGCGGCGACTGAGGTCACACTTCATCGATTCACGCGTGCGACTGAGACTATAAATAGGCGTGAGATGGAGAGAGAGAGAGAATTCTTCCTCTCTTTGCTTTCTTTCTTTTTAGAGTTCTTCCTTTGAAAAACCCTAACTTTCTTCTTTCAAGAAATGGCTCCCAAGACTCCTCGTGGCGGTGCTGGCCGAGGACGAGGCAAAGGAAAAGACCCTGTAGAGGCTGCTGTAGGTGATGTCCCCCTGTCGCCCGTCGACGTTCGGCCGGCGATGATTGGTAGGTTTTATCATTCTTTACCATTATTTTTAGAACTCGCGTACGCCGACGCGCATGGTCCTTGAGTCCTGAGGATGTGCTGAGGTTTTTTCGCCGACGCGTATGGGTTTTAACCCTGATGATGCATCGAAGCTCCACTGCCAACGCGCATGGATTTAAACCCTGATGATGCGCCGAAGCTCCACTGCTGACGTGCATGGGTTTAAATCCTGATGATGCGCCGAAGCTCCACTGCTGACGCGCATGGGTTTAAACCCTGATGATGTACTGAAGCTCCACTGCTGACGCGCATAGGTTTAAACCCAGATGATGCGCCGAAGCTCCACTGCTGACGTGCATGGGTTTAAACCCTGATGATGTGCCGAAGCTCCACTGCTTACCCGCATGGGTTTAAACCCTGATGATGCGCCGAAGCTCCACTGCTAACGCGTATGGGTGTAAACCCTGATGATGCGCCGAAGCTCCACTGCTGACGTGCATGGGTTTAAACCCTGATGATGTGCCAAAGCTCTACTGCTGACGCGCATGGGTTTAGACCCTGATGATGCACCGAAGCTTCTTTTCAGATGCGCCTGAGCCTTATGCGCTTTTGATGAGAACTTGGCTCAGATTCTCTTGTTGTTTCTAACATCTCTGAATCTTTGCCTTTTTTTGTTGACCACCAGTGTCGATGACTGTCCCGCTCTTGAATGAAGAGCTTCTGGATGCTGCCCTCTGTCAAATAGGGGTAGATTATAATGAAGAGGTGGTAAACCCTGCCTAAGATTCCATTATGCTGGATCAGTCTTTCGAAAGAATGACTCAAATCCGGGAACAACAGCACGGGTTCCTTAAACGGATGATGGAGCGTGGCATTTTAAAATCTGCCACTTCTAATAACGTGACTTTCTTGAAGCCTGAGTTCCTGTTCGGGGACCGCCTTGCTTCTATTGAAGCAAAGGTATTGAAGGTCAAAGAAGATTGGTTCTTTATAGCAAGAGGAGTACATATGACGGTTAAGCAACTTGAGCATCAATGGCCTTTGACGGCTTTCTGTCGTCTTGCTTCCGAGAGGAGGATGTCTTGGGAGCTAACCCCGTCTCAGGGGGGAGCGGTGGCAGGCGCCATCAAGGTCGACACGACCTCCAACCAGAGAGATACTTTGGCCGCCGTGCGGTCTGTGCCTTCTTTCACCTGGCAGACTCTACGTCCTGGGAGCATTTACAGTGACGTTCCTATCAATACATTTGCTTTTGGCGCTTCGACTTTTGCGAACCGCATGCTGTTGTTGGAGCGATCGTACCCGAAAGATGAATTTCGGGTAGAGGGTTGGTGTCATTATGTTTTCAAATGGGACAAGCTGACACTCTGGATTCTGTCGCGGTTTCAAATCGAACTCCGAGAGATTGGGCTGACTGCCGTAATTCGTGCTACTCAGGCAGGTGTTGACATCAACCGACATATGTTCCTCGCGCTTCCGGAGATGTTTAACACCCAGACCAGGACTTTCTTCACCCCGATGGGGGAGCTGGGACTCGTACTTCATGAAATGTACGAAGTGTCAAAGCTCACTTGGGGATCAGAGCCTTATGAGGAATATTTCCCGACCAACGAGGAGTTCCAAGTCCTGGGGGACAAAGCCGAGAAGATGATGGCCGTCTTCAAGAAAGTGGCGAGTCATCATTATTATATGCAGAAGAGGGATAAGGGCGGGTCACAGCCTCATGTGACCGCTTAGAGAGATTACGTCTTTAAGCAAGACAAGGAGGATCCCTCTCAGTTTACCACTCCGCCAGCGCTTTCCAGTAGCGTGGTACTCTCCAAAATGAGCAGGTTAGGTGAGAAGAATCCTCGGAAAGACAAGGACCGGCAGTCGGATGAGCGCTTCTATAGCTGTTTCTGGCACCTTACTCATCGGATGTCGTCAAAAGTAGTATTAGCTGCGTATCTGATGATTTGGCTTCGGGATTATATCTTCTCAGGCGGGTCAGGCTCCATGGAGAGGGTGACCCAGAATCTAATCCTGCCAGCTGTGAAGTTGGTTTTTGGCCGACCCCTGGCTCTGCTCCCCGCCATAGTGTGCAACCTGCTATGAGGTTTACGAGAATTTGCAGGAAATGTGGTTCATGAACGAGGTAGGAATGACAACTTCCCCCGTGCTGAACTGCCGTTTCATTATCTGATGGGGTGGTTAATTTTACACCATCCCAATGTGATGAGTCCGGGCTCGGAAGAAGACCAAAGGGCCGGGGATGCATTCCTCCGCCGTTTCCACCAGAGGAGCTGGTTGCATGATGGTGTTCCTGTTTGTAGAAAAGTTTTATCCCACCTTCAGGGGTGGGAGATCACCAAAGTTGGTCCTGTCTTTTCAGGTTTTGAGGCCAACTAAGACTTAGTGGATTCGGGTGAAGATGCCACCACTCTGCCTCCATGGGAATTTTGTTGGTTGCAAAGTATCCGACCGTCCTATCTGGTGTACCGGAATAGGAACCAGTGTTACCTGGAACCGTATTTGTCGAGCCATTTTGCACGACAATTCGGCTATGCTCAGTTGATGTTGGACAACCCCAATATTAACCTGGGGTATACTGGAAGTTTGTTGGATGGTGCACGAGCTTGGCATTACTACAATGTCGGATGTATCGAACCTCGCTTTACGCTGCCCATCCAGAATCTGCGACTGACGATTCTTTTCTCGGCCGCCAAATTTTATTGTGTTATGAATGTCGTACCCCCCGGATATGATAGGAAGACCAGTCTCATTGCCGGCACCCAGTTAGCAGTGACCGGGAACATATTGGCGAAGGCTCGATCGTACCGTCCGTCAGAGGTGGGTTATCGAGGTATCCCTGCCGTATCCACAGGGGGTCAGGCAGAGCCTTCGGTCGGTCAACCGAAAAGACGTACTGAAACAGAGGCTGGTTCTTCCACGCCAAAGAGGCAGAAGAAGGCATTGTCACCGACTGTGTCATCGGATTCAGCACCTGCGAAGGTAAGGATGTCCATATAGTCTGGTTAGGTTCAACATTTCTTGTGACCTATGCTTTCTTTTTGTAGGAGCCGCTAAAAAGGAGACCCCGTAATCCAAAATCTGGTGGCAGCAGACCAAAGGAGATGGGCGAGCTCATCGGAAGAGCGCGTTTCGTCGATTGTGATGTCTCCCGAGGAGGAAAACCCAGACGATGTCGTTGTTGTGGAGACTCCAGTATCTCCAGATTATGAAGGAAGGGAAGCTGAGGTTGAAGCAGTTCCCGGAGTAGTGCAAGCTGCTGTGGGGGCCTTGGACGTTGAGGGTCCAGCAGACACGAGGCTTCCAGATGAAGAAGTAGAGTGCAGTTCGTCGTCTTCAGATGACATTCCTCTAGAGATGCGTGAGTCTGTTGCGGGGACAACAGACGTGATTGAAACAGAGGAGAGGGTTGATTCCCCTCCTTGTCATGATGAGGGGAGGTCGGCTGTAGCATTGCCGAGCCCTATCCCAGGCTCAGCAGTAGAGGCTGAGGTGGCTGCCGACCGGAAGGTAGCGACAGATGTTATCCCCGAAGAGGGATTTAATGAGGATGGGGAGACTAGTCTACCGAGCCCGACTCCAGAGGACGTGCCCCGCCAGGAAATGAGAGCTAATCCAGTTAGCTTGCCAAAGGAAGGCTCTGTGCTGGTTACAGGTCGTGCCTCGGTGGTGGAGGAGGCAACTCCGGATGTTGATAGTCCCTTTGAGACGGGAAAGGACAAGGGCTTGCTGGTGCAGGAGCCCTCTGTTACTTCTTCGACTTGGGGGACGATATCGACACCCCACCCAACTCCTTCTGCTCTCTTGGCATCTCGAGCTAGTAGCGGAATTCAAGTTCCTGATACGGGAGGGTCTGCTGAGGTCGACGTTCCAGCCTCGCAGATTGAGGTCGGCGGGTCCTCTTCAGGTCCGCCGTCTAGGGCAGCTCCTCCAACTCCTGCCATGACACCACAAGTGCTGGCGGATGCAGATGAGTATGTGAAATTCATCATTGAGGCAGGGTACAAGATACTGCAGAAGGGTGTATCGACAGTGATGAACACCAATAGGAGTTTCACGATGGCAAAATCCATGGTGCTTCTCCACATCGGTCTGATACGTCTCCACCATGGCCATGATCATATGGCTGAGATTCTGAAGGCCTCGGTAGTCGAGCTGGACCAACTGTTTTCCAAGTTTTAGTGTATCCAGCAAAATAATCTCTCCGCCCTGATAGACGCGGAAAAGGAGAAGTTGATCGCTGAGGCTGAGTCCTCTTATCAGGCCACCGTGGGTGTCTGGGAACGCAAGGTGGCTGAAACCGAGGCTGCGTTGGAGAGGCTATTTCAGTCCATGCAGGAGAAAGTGGAGTTGCGGGTCGCGTTGGACGCTAGTATAGCGGAGGTTGATGCCAAGATTCACCTCCTTGAAGACCAGCGGGCCCGACTCTTATTAGATGCTGAGCGAGTCCAGGCTGAACATGAAGCATCTAAGGAGGAGGAAGCAGCTTTCACGCGTCGGGCTCTTACCCTGGCTCAGCAGCGACAATAGTTGGACGAGAAGCATGAGGATGACACTTCTCCGGAGGCCATAGAAACGATGCGTCAAGAAGCCGAACGCCGGGTCTTGGCAACCGTAGAGACTCGGACGGCAGGCTTTGTAACACCCAATTTTCCAGAAGAGGGTAATTTTGAAATTTTGTGTTTTAACTTATTTAATTATGATATTTAATTAATAATATGATTTTTGGTAAATTTTAATTATTTTTTTAAACTATTTAAATCATGACTTATGATTTTGGTGTTTGGCTAGTATAACCTTGGAGACTGTTGACCTAGAGCCTAGCCATGTGATTAGGATATTTAATTAGTACATTTTAGCCTAGAGGGTATTTTGGTTATTTTAGGATTTATTAGAATTTATTTAAATTTATGGGAATTTTTAGAATTTATTTTGGAATTGTTTGAATGAAGGTTGACTAGGTTGACTTTGACTAGCTTTGACTTGGTAACCTAACCCTAGTTGAGTTTGGACTTGGTTAGATTATAAGACCCTAGGTTAAGTTAAGTTAACCCTACCCTAGTTATTAGAATCAATTAGGAATATAGAGGTTAGAATAGAAAGCTTTTGGTCACAAGTCATGACTTGTGATTTTTTAAACATTGATTAATGACTAAGCCCAACACACTAGCAACCCTAACCCAAGCCCATACTTGGCCGGCCACTTGACCCATCCTTGGGATTCCTACCCTATAAGTATTCTCCTAGAAATTAGGGCTAGCCTCTTTAGGAAGAACAAGTTTTGGAAAGAGGTGAGTTTTTATCTTCACAAATCCATAGAAAATCCATTTTAGCTCCTTTTTCCCTCAAACAAATTTCAATAGGTTCTAAATATAGTTTTCTTGCTATTGGTATATGTTATTCTCATATTCAAACCAATTTGGAGAAGTTTGCTAGCAAGGAGGAACCCCTCTATTTGAAACTTTTCTTACTTTTTGACACTAATAGGTAAATCAATATAAATACCATTAAAATTCTAGTTTCTTTGCATATTTGGAGAGCCCTAGGTCTACCCTAACTGTAGGTATGCCTAGACCTAGGTTTTATGTCCATTTCGTGTCCTAAATGGACACGTATCAGTGTTAGTGTTAAGGTGTTTGATGAAATGCCCCAATGGGCATTTCGTATTGATTTTTGAATTGTATTTAAATAGGAATTATTGTTTTGATGTCGCTTACATATTTTTGGGGGACTGAGGTGGTTTTGGTATTGTGTCGTGTCGGTTTGGACACATGGACACATCCGCGTGCGTACGGGACTGCACTGTCCTGCTGTTCGGGGGCTGTACCGGACACGACACGCGACCACTGGACACGAGACTTGACACACGCCATGGGGCACTGACTGACCCACCACGTGTCAATTTTCAGATGACCACGTGGCGTGTCGAGAGAGATATCCGTGTCGTACTGATTTGTCACTATACCGCGCACACGAGAAATCGAGCTCTGATACGGCTTTCGTATCGGACACTGACATGAGTTGGACACGTGTTAGCTAGCCTAATGTGTAGTCCTATAGGTGAGCTACCTAGGTTGGTGACCACGAGACACGAAGTGTCCTGTGTCGGGTGCACGACACGCGTGCACTTGTGCACGAGACAGTGCACTGCTGTACACTGTTTTGAGTTTTATTGTGTGGACACGCCGTGTCCGGCTATGGTGGACACGAACCACTCTCTCTGACACGTGTACACTCTATATGTTTATTACCAACCATTATTTATACATTTTAGTTGATTTTGATTACAAATTCCTAATTACCCCAAAAATCTGAAACATATGTAATCTCCTGTATTTTCCAGGTTTTGTAATATGAACTTGGCAGTCTAATTAACCTCTTAATTGCTGTTATTAGCATGATTTTAGTCCCTAATATGGACCTCCTACTTGTAATCTATCATTGGTTCAATTTTGGTATGATTTGGTTGAAAATTGGAATCAAAATGAGGATGTGAATGTTTGGGACTAACTGTCAATAACTGAGACTGAGATTAACATAAATTATAATATGGGTTGGTTTCTTAATTCTAAAATCTGAGATTGATGTGGGATTGGCTTGTGAAAAACCAAGTTTTCCTTTGTGGTAAAATCTGAGATTGGATGTGGTTCCTTTCCTACATTTTCGAATAACTGTCATTGAATTACTAAATGAACTGAATTGGTTTCCTATTCTTCTTAACTATTTTTTCAATGCTAAATTCACTGTTTCCTGTGCAACACATTTGCCTACCATCTAACACACAGCTCACTCACATTTGCATATACACACACCCTCATGCCATTCACTCACACACATATGTGGACACACCCTATCCTAAATTTCTGTCACACACATATTGTTCTCCTCTCACACTAACACCATTACACACACAAGTTCCTCTCTTCACACACACACACCCTAATGTCCTGCCATACTTTTCTTCATTGTTTTTCCTGTCACACATTGATACATCTTGTATGCACACACACATGTCTACACATCTATATATACCCACACACAGCAGCACACACACACACACTTGACACTCACACACACAAGTTCACATAATTCCTATACACTACACTGTTTTCCAATGTCCTGTAGACCCCTATGTTCCGGTCAATTCCTGAACACATACACAAATTCACATATTCCCCTTTACACACACACACACATGCCCTCTCTCTCTATATACTTGTGTAAGTATATATTATATATGAATAAATATATGTATGTAATTTATGTATGTGTGTGTAATGTATATGTATGCATATCTAATTATGTATATAATGTATTATGTAGATATGTGGATACATATATGTAGGTATCATATATATGAAAATATGTGGGTGTATTATTATATATGTATTATATACATGCATGTGTGATATACATATAGGTAGCCCTATATATATATATATATATATATATATATATATATATATATATATATATATATATATATATATATATATATATATATACTATGTGATTTTATGTGTAGGCCTAGATGCAAACTAGGTTGTGTGATGTTGGTTTGACTTGTGTTGTATGGGTTGTATGGACTTGGTATGCTAGCATAGGCTAGTTTAGCCCTGTTTGGACTAGTATGGACAAGTTAGGCCTAGTATAGACTAATTTAGATTGGTTAGACCTAGTTTGACCCTAGTTGACCGAGGTTTGACTTCTTGGTTGACCAAGGTTGACCAAGAGTTGACTTTGGCCTAGATTGACCTAGACTCATGTAGAGTGCATAGTAGAACTTTATTTTACCATTCTGGACTTGTTGTGACTTGTGCTGTTCTGATTAGGAGCCAGACACCTCTCCTCGGACAGTACATTTCATCCGGACACTCAGATACAGGCGAGTACATTCTCTGATCATTTCATATCCTGCTTAGAATTATATTCCTGCTTTAGATTACCTTACTTGATGCTATTACGACATTATCACGGATTAGTACTATATGGATCTCTTCATGCGATGTTATCCCCCTCGGGAGCATCGGGTACATTTTGTCATGTGCGTTTCACTTTCATCATGTACTCCTGTGCTTTCACCATACATGTACACTCCTGTGAATCATGTACTCTCATGTTCACGGAGCCTTCATGTATACTATCATGTGCACCCTTTCATGGGCCCTCATGTGATAGCTTGTATAATAACATAACCTGCTTAGATCCTTGTGTATTGATTGGGGAACGGGGGAGTGCTAGTAGTCATGTGAACAAATTCTATAGTAGTGTAGATCATGTGAAACTCTTTAGTGTAGATCATGTACTAATATGTTCTGTTCACATGTGCTATCCTGTACTCTACATCACTAGCTACTATTAGTTCTCTATTTGTAGTAGATATTTCTATTACAGTTCTCTCTCTCTGTTTACATACTGTATTTCTTTCAGATCATGTATCTTACTCTACTGCATATTTATATTTTCTAACCTGCTATAAACTGTTGAGATGTATTGTGCTCGCTCCTGTCCTGACTGGACCTGTTGAAAATATTACAGAGGAAGAGGAGGAGGCCTGTGTGGATACCTTCTGCAGGACAGCTCTAGCTGACGACTTTATCCTACTGCCTAGACTAGCTTAGTTAGGCTTTATCTTACTTATGTTGTCTTGAGACTAGTAGTTAGACTTTATTTTTGTCCTTGAGATCTGGGTTGTATATTTTTTTATATTCAGTAGCTGAGACCTTGTACTCTGGATATCCGCTGAGATGTTATCTTAGACTATTTGATCATCTGTATTTTCCTTGAGTTCTATATCATATCGTGCTTCTTCTACCTTAGTTGTGATTGAGTTTATTTTCTTCTATGTCACTCCCATTCGGGGAGTATAAACTGCTTAGCTTTATATTGTTAGATGTTGTGACCTAGGACAACGTTCTACCGCCGACACTGCGGCGTAGGCTGGGCGTTGTTGCGTTCTCGTATCCTCACAGTGGGTGCGGGTCGTGACACGTTTTTAGTGGTAGGATTAAAATATATTTTTGAAGATACTCAATCACAGTTAGGATTCCTTGAGAGATTCCTGGGACGACCCTTGAGAATCTTATTTAAACTTCAATTTGAAATCATTTTCCTTGTTTGTTGCTCTCACTCCTTGATTATTGAATTTGATTTTGTTGGATCGTTGTTGATTTTGATTTTCCTATCGAGATGAATTTTATGGCCTGAGTTACGATATTTTTCTGATAACATATGTTGACGGAAATACAGGGATGGTAAAACGTCTACTTGATTATGGAGCTTGTAGTTTATCGCAGCCATATTAGCTGGCGTGGCAGAAACATAGAGACCTGACTTCGGATGTACGTATCTTGGTTATGAGATTTAGAATTTCTTGCAGCTATACTAGTCGGCATAGCGAGAATTCCAGACGACATGATTATATAGGAGCATGCCCCAGTTATGGAATCTGTCGTTTATCGCAGCCTTGCTTACTGGCATGGCGCGGACTCTGAGTAACATAATTTTGGACAGACGCATATGATTATCAGATTATATCTTGAGAAGGTTTTTAAACATATCATCTCTATCGTACCATTCTATTGTTATAAATTGTACCCCATCATCAAATAACTTAGGAGTAGGAGTATGAGTAGGAGTGGCTTAGCTGGTATTATAAATCTAGTGTAACTACTTGCTATAAATTTCTTCTTAATACAATGAATCGATGATTTTTGCTAGACCTTAACTTGGATTTGATGTTATGACTCTGGTCTCAAAATGGTTCATTCTTTTAAACAGATAAGCAGAACAGATTTTATCATTATTTTTTTTTGCCATTAATTCTTGTATTATCTTAATATATATATATATTTTATATATATATATATATATATATATAAATATATATATATATATATATATATATATATATATATATATATATATTAAGATAATACAAGAATTAATGGCAAGAAAAAAATAATGATAAAATCTGTTCTGCTTATCTGTTTAAAAGAATGAACCATTTGAAACCAGAGTATATATATATATATATATATATATATATATATATATATATATATATATATATATATATATACATAGTGGACACAGATGCTTGCCTGACACGTATGCATGCTACACTTGATCACCAACCTATCTAAATACATATTAATATGTTGATGTTAATTTCTCAAAATCCTAATAATTCTAATATAGGACAGTATCAGTGACAAATTCTCTGTTTTTCCAGATTTATTTTAAATTAAATATGAATTTCATGTTATTAGTCGTTATTTACATCACTGCACATGTATGTTATATACAGGGTTTCAAGTTTTAAAGAAATTGGTTGAGTTTTGTATTTGAATTTGTCAAATCTGAGACTGTGTGCATATTAACCCTTTAAGCCTGAATTCTAAGTGATTAGTCAATTTGCAGTTTTTTTTAAATGTAATGTTTTGAGCCGTATACATTGTTGTATGTAGGAATATAATGTTAGGTTTCATACTCTTACATGTTAGGTTGTGGTTGTGGTAAACATTGAGTTGGTTTTGATGTTCGAATTTCTCCAAAATTTTAAAAACTGAATACATGTTAACATTTTTACATTGCTTTCAAATGCGTAGTTCAATTTCAGATCTAATATGTAATGTTGAACTATACTGGAAGATCGAACCCTTTTATTTCAAGTTTTAACCCATGAACACTTGACACTCTACACTAATGTTTTCAACTGCCATGAAAACCTAACCCTTCATCTCTATGTTATGCTCATATAGCTATATAAGTATATATATATAGTTCTGTATACATGTTATAATGTATGAAGATGCATAATTAAATCTTTACCTCTTTATACATATAGATATACTTATATATATGGTTAGCCATGCATGTTATGAGTAAATCGCTTGTGCCTTGTAGACTGCTTAACCAATATGCCATGAATAGTGTAACTTGATAGCTATAGTTGAGACACAAATCCTCCTATACACTGTCATGTATACTTCACACAAACACATAACCCTTACATAATGCTAGTTTTTTTCCCCTCTCTAACACACTCTCTCTATATATATTGTGATTGGATTTTAATGCTATTGACTTTTGTTCCTTAAACTTTTGATCTTGATTTTTAAATAGTACCCCTTTAAATTTTTTTATTTTTTTATTTTTATTTTTGATAATTACCAGTTTTCAGATAGGATGGTAGACTGCCGTACAGCCTTGATGATTGTTGTTTTTTTTATCCTTTCTAGTATGGCACCCATGACCCGAGCCCGACGCCTATGAGCAGCTGCAGCTACTGAGAGGGTGCTTCCACCTCCTACTGTTCAGGAGGTAGTGATCCCTCTATCTGATCCGGGGGTGGTGGCACCTCCTGCCATTGAGGAGATGGTGGTAGCCTCGCCAGAGAGTCTTCCTTCATCTCCTGTCGTTCAGGAGAGAGCTGCAGATTTGCCTGAGACCGAGAGCCTTTCCCTACCCCTTGGGATGGTACTCCATACTGTACCACCCGGAGGTTTGTTACTTGACGCAGCCCAGGTATTTGGATATTTCCAAGAAAGGCTGTTGGAGTCACAGAGAGTTCATGATGAGGCCATGAGGGAGCAAATCTAGAGGTTGCTACGTCTGCGGGACTCTGTGCTTCCAGGAGGAGAGCCTAGCTCCAAGAGGGCGAAGAACAGTACCCAGTCCTACCCAAAGTTTGAGGAGTACCCATATATCCAGCCTATATCATCATACCCAGCCCAGTCTCCTGTCCAACAGAGGCCAGCTGAGCCAGAGGCTATCTGTGCCTACTGTAAGAAGTCTGGACACAAGTGGAACTTCTATAGAAAGAGACTAGGATTGTGCATATTCTGTGGGTCATCTGCACAATGGTGCAGCACTGTCCTGATATACCTGCCCCAACCAGGGCCCTGCTTCCAGGAGGGAGTTCTAGTTCTCAGACCTAACTGGAGGTGAGTTTTGACCTAACCTTAGTATCCCTTTTTGAGAATATTTGATGCATTCCTTACTTGTATGTTTTGATACCTTGTGATTGCCTAGTACTGTAGCATGTTGGTGTAACTAGATGAGATCCCAAACTGATATTATATGCCATGACCCCATAGGTTACACTTTCCAACTGTATGATTTAAATAGGTTTCTGAGACTATGATTGCTGGGGGCTTAACCTAGAAGGGGTGCGACCATCTTAATTTCGAGGACGAAATTTTTATAAGGTAGGTAGGATTGTAACACCCAGTTTTCCAGAAGAGGGTAATTTTGAAATTTTGTGTTTTAACTTATTTAATTATGATATTTAATTAATAATATAATTTTTGGTAAATTTTAATCATTTTTTAAAACTATTTAAATCATGACTTATGATTTTGGTGTTTGGCTAGTGTAACCTTGGAGACTGTTGACCTAGAGCCTAGCCATGTGATTAGGATGTTTAATTAGTACATTTTAGCCTAGAGGGTATTTTGGTCATTTTAGGATTTATTAGAATTTATTTGAATTTATGGGAATTTTTAGAATTTATTTTGGAATTGTTTGAATGAAGGTTGACTAGGTTGACTTTGACTAGCTTTGACTTGGTAACCTAACCCTAGTTGAGTTTGAACTTGGTTAGATTATGAGACCCTAGGTTAAGTTAAGTTAACCCTACCCTAGTTATTAGAATCAATTAGGAATATAGAGGTTAGAATAGAAAGCTTTTGGTCACAAGTCATGACTTGTGATTTTTGAAACATTGATTAATGACTAAGCCCAACCCACTAGCAACCCAAACCCAAGCCCATACTTGGCCGGCCACTTGACCCATCCTTGGGATTCCCACCCTATAAGTATTCTCCTAGAAATTAGGGCTAGCCTCTTTAGGAAGAACAAGTTTTGGAAAGAGGTGAGTTTCCATCTTCACAAATCCATAGAAATTCCATTTTAGCTCTTTTTTTCCCTCAAACAAATTTCAATAGGTTCTAAATATAGTTTTCTTGCTGTGGTATATGTTATTCTCAGATTCAAACCAATTTGGAGAAGTTTTCTAGCAATGAGGAACCCCTCTATTTGAAGCTTTTCTTGCTTTTTGACACCAATAGGTAAATCAATATAAACACCATTAAAATTCTAGTTTCTTTGCATATTTAGAGAGCCCTAGGTCTACCCTAACTGTAGGTATGCCTAGACCTAGGTTTCGTGTCCATTTCGTGTCCTAAATGGACACGTATCAGTGTTAGTGTTAAGGTGTTTGATGAAATGCCCAAATGGGCATTTCGTATTGATTTTTGAATTGTGTTTAAATAGGAATTATTGTTTTGATGTCGCTTACACATTTTTGGGGGACTGAGGTAGTTTTGGTCTTGTATCGTATTGGTTTGGACACATGGACACATCTGTGCGCGTACGGGACTGCACTGCCCTGCTGTTCGGGGGCTGTACCGGACACGACATGCGACCACTGGACACGAGACTCGACACACGCCCTAGGGCACTGACTGACACGCCACGTGTCAAGTTTCAGACGACCACGTGGCGTGTCGAGAGAGATATCAGTGTCGCACTGATTTGTCACTGTGCAGTGTACACGAGAAATCGAGCTCTGATACGGCTTTCGTATCGGACACTGACATGACTTGGACACGTGTTAGCTAGCCTAATGTGTAGTCCTATAGATGGGCTACCTAGGTTGGTGACCACGAGACACGAAGTGTCCTGTGTCGGGTGCACGACACGCGTGCACTTGTGCACGAGACAGTGCACTGTTTTGAGTTTTATTGCGTAGACACGTCGTGTCCGGCTATGGTGGACACGAACCACTCTCTCTGACACGTGTACACTCTATATGTTTATTACCAACCATTATTTATATATTTTAGTTGATTTTGATTACAAATTCCTAATTACTCCAAAAATCTGAAACATATGTAATCTCCTGTATTTTCCAGGTTTTGTAGTGTGAACTTGGCAGTCTAATTAACCTCTTAATTACTGTTATTAGCATGATTTTAGTCCCTAATATGGACCTCCTACTTGTAATCTATCATTGGTTCGATTTTGGTGTGATTTGGTTGAAAATTGGAATCAAAATGAGGATGTGAATGTTTGGGACTAACTGTCAATAACTGAGACTGAGATTAACAGGAATTATAGTATGGGTTGGTTTCTTAATTCTAAAATCGAAGATTGATGTGGATTGGCTTGTGAAAAACCAAGTTTTCCTTTGTGGAAAAAATCTGAGATTGGATGTGGTTCCTTTCCTACATTTTTGAATAACTGTCATTGAATTACTTAATGAACTGAATTGGTTTCCTATTCTTCTCAACTGTTTTTCCAATGCTAAATTTACTGTTTCCTGTGCAACACATTTGCCTACCATCTAACACACAACTCACTCACATTAGCATATACACACACCGTCATGCCATTCACTCACACACATATGTGGACACACCCTATCCTAAATTTCTGTCACACACATGTTGTTCTCCTCTCACACTCACACCATTACACACACAAGTTCCTCTCTTCACACACACACACCATAATGTCCTGCCACACTTTTCCTCACTGTTTTTCCTGTCACACATTGATACATCTTGTATGCACACACACATGTCTACACATCTATATATACCCACACACAGCACACACACACACTTGACACTCATACACACAAGTTCACATAATTCCTATATACTACACTATTTTCCAATGTCCTGTAGACCCCTATGTTCCTGTCAATTCCTGAACACATACACAAATTCATATATTCCCCTTTACACACACACACACACATGCCCTCTCTCTCTATATACATGTGTAAGTATATATTATATATGAATAAATATATATATGTAATTTATGTATGTGTGTGTAATGTATATGTATGCATATCTAATTATGTATATAATGTATTATGTAGATATGTGGATACATATATGTAGGTATCATATATACGATAATATGTGGGTGTATTATTATATATGTATAATATACATGCATGTGTGATATACATATAGCCCTATGTATATATATATATATATTTATTTACTATGTGATTTCATGTGTAGGCCTAGATGCAAACTAGGTTGTGTGATGTTGGTTTGACTTGTGTTGTATGGGTTGTATGGACTTGGTATGCTAGCATAGGCTAGTTTAGCCCTGTTTGGACTAGTTAGGCCTAGTATAGACTAATTTAGATTGGTTAGACCTAGTTTGACCATAGTTGACCTAGGTTTGACTTCTTGGTTGACCAAGGTTGACCAAGAGTTGACTTTGGCCTAGATTGACCTAGACTCATGTAGAGTGCATAGTAGAACTTCATTTTACCATTCTGGACTTGTTGTGACTTGTGTTGTTCTGATTAGGAGCCAGATACCTTTCCTCGGACAGTATATTTCATCCGGACACTCAAATACAGGCGAGTACATTCTCTAATCATTTCATATCCTGCTTAGAATTATATTCCTGCTTTAGATTACCTTACTTGATGCTATCACGACATTACCACGGATTAGTACTATATGGATCTCTTCATGCGATGTTATCCCCCTCAGGAGCATCGGGTATATTGTGTCATGTGTTTTTCACTTTCATCATGTACTCCTGTGCTTTCACCATACATGTACACTCCTGTGAATCATGTACTCTCATGTTCACGGAGCCTTCATGTATACTATCATGTGCACCCTTTCATGGGCCCTCATGTGATAGCTTGTATAATAACATAACCTGCTTAGGTCCTTATGTATTGATTGGGGAACGGGAGAGTGCTAGTAGTCATGTGAACAAATTCCATAGTAGTGTAGATCATGTGAAACTCTTTAGTGTAGATCATCTACTAATCTGTTCTGCTCACATGTGCTATCTTGTACTCTACATCACTAGCCACTATTAGTTCTCTATTTATAGTAGATATTTCTATTACAGTTCTCTCTCTGTTTACATACTGTATTTCTTTCAGATCCTGTATCTTACTCTACTGCATGTTTATATTTTCTAACCTGCTATGAACTGTTGAGATGTATTGTGCTCGCTCCTGTCCTGACTGGACATGTTAAAAATATTACAGAGGACGAGGAGGAGGACTGTGTGGATACCTTCTGCAGGACAGCTCTAGCTGACGACTTTACCCTACTTCCTAGACTAGCTTAGTTAGGCTTTATCTTACTTATGTTGTCTTGAGACTAGTAGTTAGACTTTATTTCTGTCCTTGAGATCTGGGTTGTATATTTTTCATATTCAGTAGCTGAGACCTTGTACTCTGGATATCTGCTGAGATGTTATCTTTGACTATTTGATCATCTGTATTTTCCTTGAGTTCTATATCATATCCGGCTTCTTCTTCCTTAGTTGTGATTGAGTTTATTTTCTGCTATGTCACCCCCATTCGGGGAGTTTAAACTGCTTAGCTTTATATTATTAGATGTTGTGACCTAGGACAGCGTTCTACCGTCGACACTGCGGCGTAGGCTGGACGTTGTTGCGTTTTCGTACCCTCACAGTGGGTGCGGGTCGTGACACGTTTGAAGCGTCGGATTGAAGAGCTTTCGGCCAACCCCGGGGATGTTTAGGGTTTCTAGTCTCTTCTTTTTTTTGTGTAATTTGCAACTCTTGCTGGGGGTGTAATCCTTTATTTTTGAATAAAGAATACAGAGTTTTTTTGTAGTGTGTTCATTTTTGCTGTCATGAACTTGATGATTTGTGTGGACCTATTATCTTTTGCGCACCTTAGTTTTTAGGTACAGATAATAAGTTCGAGAGAACCGACATATTTGCTCAGAGGTGATGTGGACGTGGCAAGACGTGGCAAATATGGGATTCAAATGATAGAATCTCTCTACTCAGAGGTGTTATGGACGTGGTAGGAATGACTCTGGGGGAATACGTGGAACTACTCAGAGGTAATGCGGACGTGGAAGTTCTGCGGTCAATGTACGGCAACGTAGGGGTTGTCCGTACCGGATGTTTACTCAGAGGTAATGTGGACGTGGTAAACATGATGGGTAGCGTAGTCTTACGGAGTGTAAGATTCTGCTTTGTAGGGTGTAGGGGAACAACTCAGAGGTAATGTGGACGTGGTTGTCCTTCTGCTAGAAAATAGAACGTCATGGAACAGCTGGGTTCCAGAAGCGTAAGATTTTACGGGAGATGTGCGTGAGCCTTGATGATTGGGTCCACAGACTCCCTTGTTGGATGGAGATAGAAGTATAAGTCTGAAGGATGTCAAGAGTAGTACCTCTTTAGGAACTTGCCGTTGATGGGCATCATGAACAAGTCCCCATTGGATTTGGCGAGACGGTAGGCACCGTTTGAGTATACCGTCTCTATGATGAAAGGTCCTTTCCACTTGGGCTCGAACTTTTCTGGTGTCTTGTGAGTCAACACCATCGGCCTTCTGACTGCCAGAACCAGGTCGCCTACTTGGAAAGTCCTCTGCTTGACCTTCTTGTTGAAAGCCTGTGATATACGAGCTTGATAGAGTTCGATGCGTTGTTGAGCTAGGAGATACTTTTCGTCAAGTGTCTCTAATTCTCGCAGACGGCGACGTTGATTGTCTTCTTCTATGAGTTGATTTATGATTGCTACATGGAGTGAGGGTATCTGGATCTCGAGAGGCAGTACCGTTTTGCTCCCGTAGACTAGAAGAATGGTGTGTTGCCCGTCGGTGTCCGTACCATTGTGCGGTAGGCCCAAAGGCATTCGCCGAGCTTTTCGTCCCAGTCGTGTTTGTTGGATGACACAACCTTTTTGAGTAGCCTGACGATAGTCTTATTGAATGCCTCGGCCAATCCATTTGCTGTCGGATTGTAGGCGGTTGATGCTACGGTTTGAATGCGATTCTTGTCACAGAATCTGCTGAAAACATGGCTGATGAACTGAGGACCGTTATCGTGGATAATACTCCGAGGTACCCCGAAAGGGTAGATGACATGGTGCTTGATGAAGCTGACCACCCTGGAGCTTTTTACTTCCGCCAGTGGAACTGCTTCTGCCCATTTGGAAAAGTAGTCGGTGATGGCTAGGATGAAGCGGTGTCCCCTTGATGACGGAGGGGTGATCAGTCCTATAATATTTATGCCCCAGGCTTCAAAGGGCCAGGAGGCGACCGTAGGATGTAATGGTTCTGACGGTGTATGGATGAAGTCAGCGTGAAGCTGGCACACATGGCACTTTTTAGTATAGTCGACAGCGTCGGCTGCCATGGTTGGCCAATAGTAGCCCATGTGTCACAGTTGATCCTGCAACTTAGGGCCAGGTTGATGGGCCCCGCAGGTTCCATCGTGAGCTTCTCGAAGGGCTTCGACTGCTTCTTCGTTGGACAAACATCGAAGGAGAAGTCCATCGTAGGAGAGTCGGTACAGCATTTTAGTAGCTGTATCGTAATAAAATCGAAGGGAGCGCCTCCTGACTGAGACGGCTTCTTTCGGGTCCTCCGGAAGAATTTCGTAGACAGCGAAGTCGATGAACGGGAACCTCCAGTCTCGGACATTAACACCAGCACTTGTTGACATGGCATGGGTCATTTGTGAGCATAGGTTGTTTTTAGGACAGACCAAGTCTCGACCAACTACCGTGACGTAGTGTTGAGTCCCGAGGGGTGCTGCCAATGAGGCTGCGAGGCCAGCCAGAGCGTCAGCCTTCAGATTTTGTAAACGAGGTACATGTTCGATGAAAAAATTGGTGAAGGTTGAAATGATGTTCAATGCTACTTCGTGGTAAGGAATCAGATCTTCATGGCGAACTTCGTATTGCCCTCTGACCTGGTTAACGACGAGTTTTAATTCGCCGTAGGCTTCCAGATGGTCCACCCCCAGCTGTTGCACCAGCTGGAGTCCCATGATGAGAGCGTTGTACTCGGCAACGTTGTTGGAGCACGGCTTCGAAAGGGCAGCTGGATGACCAACTGATCGGGGGAGACTCGGACTACCCCCACTCATGCGATGATTTAGTCTTTGGGGCCTGTTCTTGAAGCACCATCGAAAAACATCCGCCAGACGGAGCTTTTTCGGTGACGTTTGATTCTTGGACCTCATCCAGGATGTCTTCATAGAGTCTTGAGGACTCTGGGATGGGGTGCGCAGCTAAAAGTCGGCCAGAGCCTGACCCTTGACGGCTTTTTGTGGCACGAACACCATGTTGTATGGCCTTAGCAGGATTCCCCATGTAGCTAGCCGGGAGTTTAATGACCCTGGCTTCGTCATGAGAACTCTGAGTGGATTGACTCGGGAGATGACATAAATTGTCTGGCCCGGGACATGATGGCGAGTCTTCTGGATGGCAAATACCAAAGCCAAACACTCTTTTTCAACGGGATTGTACCGGTGTTCGGCCCCGATCAATATTCTACTGAGGTAGTAGATAGCTTGCTCATAGCCTGTATCGCTGTTCTGAGTAAGCAGAGCGCCGAGGAAATGATCCATGGCACGGACGTAGAGGAGAAATGGTTTGCCGGCGACGGGTGCCACCAGGACTGGCAGGCTCGTCAAGTAAGCCTTGATGTCGTCGAAAGCTTTTTGGCATTCCTCTGTCCAGATGTAAGAGACTTCCTTCTTCATGAGCTGGGTGAAGGGTTGACATTTTTCGGAAAGGTTTGCTATAAACCTCCGGATGTATGCCAGACGCCCTTGCAGGCCTCGAAGTTCTCGGAGGTTCTTCGGAGGGTCCATGTCAAGGATGGCTTTCGTCTTATTAGGATCGACATGAATGCCTTTCGTCGTGATAATAAAGCCCAAGAACTTTCCGCTAGAAACCCCAAGGAAGGATTTAGCGGGGTTCATCTTGAGTTGATGCGCTCGTATGAGATCGAAGACTGTCTTAAGGTCTTGTAGGTGATCTCCTTTGAGACGGCTCTTGACTGCGATGTCATCAACATAGCATTCGACTGTCTTGCGAAGATGCTGACGGAAGATGGTGTTCATAGCTCGTTGGTATGTCGCACCAGCGTTCTTCAAGCCGAAGGGCATCACTGTGTAGCAGAAGACCCCCTTCTGAGTTCTGAATAACGTGTGTTTTGCGTCATCGGGGAACATCTTGATCTGATTGTAGCCCGAATACCCGTTCATAAAAGACATGCGTTCGAATCCACATGTGTTGTCGATCATCACGTCGGTGATTGGAAGTGAGAATTCGTCCTTCGGGCAAACAGTATTGAGATCCCTGAAGTCGATACAGACTCGTATCTTCCCATTCTTCTTGGTGACAGGGACGACGTTGGCCACCCAGTCCGGGTATTGTTCTTCACGAATGAATTTGCTGGTCAGAAGTTTGTCTACTTCATGATCGATAGCGTTCATAATGTCAGGACGAAAATGTCGCTGTTGTTACTTTATAGGCTTGGCATCAGGTAAGATGTTAAGCCTATGCATCGTGATCTGGGGATCAAGTCCCGACATATCTTCGTAGCTCCAGGCGAAGACATCGATATATTCTTTAGCCAGCTGGATTAAAGATTCTCGATCTTCTCCTTTTAGGCTTTTGCTGATGAAGATGGGTTTAGAAGAAGATCCATCCCCAAGGTCGATCTGCTCGACTTCGTCTTCGGTAGGGGGTTCGCGTAATTCAAAACGAGACTCCTACTGTTCTCCTAGGCATTGAGCCCAGGGTTCTTCTTCGAAGAATTCCGGCGTTTGGTCTTCGCCTTCATGTTCTTGAGATTGTGCAGATGTCATGTTGGCTGATAGCACTTTCTTGAAGACTGATCCGATACTGGTCTCGGAATCCTAAGTTGATGCTTCGAAAGAATAAGGATGTGCTGCTTCTTCTGCCTCCGAACTCTCTGGAGTTGACGGCGGCGTGACATAGCCCACCCCCCGTCGAGTTCGATGATAGTAGTCCTGCGGCTTTCCTTTAGGTGTTGGAAGCCGGAGAGGAAGACGTCGACCCTTGCTGTAGTTCAGGCCTTTGTTGCTTTTTAGGTCGTAACCCATCTTTTGGATGAGGTACTTTGCCTTGTCCGTGTACCGATAGACTTATATTCTGTCGGTATCTGGTTCTTGCTCGAGTGGCGGGAGGTCTTGATGACGCTCGACTTTGTCGAAGATGATGGATTCTTTGTCTCGATTCCACGATGGGACTACAAAATAGACCCCTTGGGACGGGACTACTCGATTTACATGATGGATGGTCGTTATTTGTGTTTGTAACGACCGTTGAGCGTTATCTAATGTATACATGGCATTCCAATATGGAAGACTAGAATAATTAAAAGACACTCTATTATTGATGAAATACGAGATTTTGTCCTGTGGGATTACATTGTCCAGAGAGGGTGCATCTACATCAGTAGAGATATATTTCCCTAGCTCTTTATCTGTGAGTACTGGGATTGGATCGGGAGAGTCCACCACAGTTTTGATCTTGGGGTCCGAGAGGGCTATGTGGGCCTTCTCCGGCAGCTTGGATAAGGCAGATGATTGCGGCGGCTTGCCCTTAAGACGCACCTTTAGAGGTGCCTCAACTGCACCTTCGGTGATTGGTGCCTTCCCCTGTAGTTTTGCCACAAGGGGAGCCGATGTTTGAGGCGGCTTTCCCTTGAGCCGTATCTTCAAGGGAGCTTCAGTGGGTGTTCTACTTAGAGTAGTTGGTGCCTTTCCAGGTAGCTTGATGTTCATGGGAGGCAACGTCTGAGGTGGCTTCCCTTTGAGTCAAATTTTTAAAGGAGCGTCGAGAATCCTCTCGCGCTCCATGTCGGGCTCTACTGCCGCTTCTGCTTCATTGTCAGCATCATTAGCTTCCTCCTCGTCAGGTGACTTGTACAAGTTGGAATCAGTGAAGTAGGCTTCAACCCCCTTGAAAGGGTCGATGTTCGCGAACTCCGTCCGGATGATGTCATTGGTGGACACATATTTCATACATTGGTGGAGTGTGGATGGTACCACCATGTACTCTTGCAGCCACGGACGACCCAGTAGGAGGTTGTAGTTGACATTGGCGTCTACGACATAGCAAGTCACCTCGGTTCTGAGGTTACCGATATAACACTTTAGCCGTATTTTACCCAGCGGCTCGCTTTTGCTAGCATTGAAGCCACTGATTGTTGTGTTGGAAGGCGCTAGTCGGTACATTGGGATCCCCAGTGTTGAGAGAAGCGTCTTCGGAATGATGTGAGGGAAGACCCCGGATCGATCTGAATCCGCTTCACCTTGACAGAACCGATATACCCTGTATAATACAGCGGCCTATTGTGTCGGTTGTGCTTGAGCAGCATGTCTTGTTGGATGAAGGTTATGTTAGGGATAACTTCATCTGCACAATGATAGTACGCACATAGAGTATCCTCAGGCTGCTTGACCTGACTGATGAAGGACTCGACATCCTTCTGGGTTTCACAGAGAGCTTCATGAGTGTCCTTGGAAAGGCGAAGAAGCTCAAACAGAGATAGGCGGGCAGGAGTACTGGCCAGTTGTGCCAGTATGTCGAAGTTGTGGGGCTTGGCTAGCCCCGAAGCATTCTCCTTTCGTAGAGGCTTGTCGAAATGGGCCTCTACATGCTTCTGCTTATTAGCTGCTGGAGGCTTGGACGGGCCCTCTTCCTGGACAGCAGGGACGGTGCAAGGAGGCATCACCTTGATGGCAGCTTCGTCAGGTTGGGCATTCTGATACGAACGCGTCTGTACAGGAAGTGCCTCTTCCGTGGAGGAAAAGACCATACGGCAAGACTTGATCTTCCTGCCTTTGGTTTTGGAGGCAGAGCGTACCTCCGGTTGAGTAACCTCGGAGACGAGATCAGGGTGAACCCATAAGACCTCTCCCCGAGATGTGGTGAGTGGGACGAGTCCACTCACGTTGTCACGAGTAGGTGGTAGATTGACCACCTCTATTGTCGCCTTTGGGATGGGGACGACGCCATCTTGTGTTGTAGTTGGCGACAAGGTGCCAAATTGGAGTGACACCAGGTTGGCCGAAACCATTTTCTTCTCGTAGTCGACGGAGATAACATCCGCATTGATCATGCACTGGATGTAGTTTTTGAGGACGTAGCAGTCCTTAGTTGGATGTCCGACAAACCGATGATAGTGACAGTATCTCAGATTGTCCACTTTCCTAAACTCGTCGGGATGCTTCGGGTCCGGCAATTTGATCTTGTCACCCTACTTCAGTATCTCAAAGAGTTGCAGGGTGTCTTTTTCGTTGAAAGAATAAATCTTCTTTAGCCTTGGTGCAAGTGGAGGCTTCTGGGTAGGTGCTGATGCACCTTTGGAGGCATTGACAGTCAATGCCTGTTTTTCCCTTCGTCTCTCGTCCAGGGTTGTTGGCTGCAGGCCATTTCCCCTTGTCCTCAAAGGCAGGGAAACTAACTCCCAGAAGGCGAGCATTGGACGCCTTCTTCTCTGCTGCTTCGGCTTCGATGATCAAGGAACTCCAATCGGGAGGAGGAGTGGAGTTGAGCCAGAGTTTGACTGCAGGCAGCATGTTTATGCTGCAGGAGGAGAGGAGTGCGTGTTCTGGTATGCCCGGGGCAAGTCTGAAGCAGGCCTGTCGGAAGCGTTCGATGAATACTCGAATTGTTTCCTTCTCCTTCTGGCGTATCTCTATGAGGGACGCCATTGTCACGTCCTTCCCGCCGTCGTAGAAACGGTCGAGGAAGAGATGCGTTAAGTCGTCGAAGGAAGATATAGAGTTATCGGGGTGGTTGCAATACCAGTCGTATGCCACTCCTTTCAGTATCCCGACAAATATACTGGTAAGTAGTGCATCCTCCTTCGGAAGATGTCCCGTTTGGGACTGGAAGTATGTCAGATAGCGACGCGGAGAGTCCTTTCCATCGTACGGAGTCAGAGTTTGTGGTTTATATTTAGGAGGATAAACACTTTGTTCCATTCGAAGGGATAGGGTTGGGGGATCCCCATCTTCTGGCGCTCCTCTTGCCTGTTCTTGGACTCAAAGCGCTTGCACAAGTCCCTGATCATCTCCACCACGTCTTCCGTCGAGCTGGGAGTTGGAGAAGGTGGTACAGCCTGGAGTTGAGCATTTGACGGCTCCGACGTCCGAGGTGCTTCTCGGCGATCCGTATCCAAGGATACCCGATGAAAGGGGTACACTTGATTCTCCATTGGCCCCTGGGTTAGGACCAGTAGACGGTGCCCTGGCCAAAGCCGACAGTATCTCAAACACCGCTTGAGTCTGTGTTTGCATGGAGGCGGAGAGGGTTTTGAGTCCTCCCTCTAGAGTATCCACGCGCTGGATAAGGTCTGCTGGCGGCGCATCCGGTTCGGTATCACCCCCAGTCATGTATACTGTCATGACACGGCTGGAGTCGAATGGATCCGTTGAGGCTTCGCTTTCGGGCTCGCTCTCTTGTAGGGGAGAAACCTCTCCTAGAGCTTCGTCCTGGCTACCTCCAGCTATGTTTTGGAGGACCCCCTCGTCTTCGGGAGAAGTATCCGCTAGGGCCTGATTACCCCCAGTTATGTCTTGGAGGACTTCTTCGTCTTCGAGAGAAGTATCCGCGAGGGCCTGATTACCTCCAGCTATTTCCAGGAGGCTGACTTCGTCTCCAGGATGAAGATCCACCCCAGCTGTACTCTGTAGGATATCTTCGTCTTCAGAAGGAGGATCAACAAGGGCCTGACTACCCCCAGTTTCCTCCAAGATCTTCTTCCTCCTCTGAGTGCCTTCGAACACTCCAGAGGATGGAACAGTTGTCTTGGTTTTCCTCGACTGGCTTTTGGACGAGGACGAGAGGAATGACCAGTCGCCTTTTGGATTGATAAGGAATTAGAGATTACATTGCATGAAGCAACCTTTAGTTCTGGTTCCTCTTCAATTGACACCTTCTTCCCGAGGCGACGTCGGAGAGGTGTTGAGGATTGCAGCCGCTAGAACACCGACTGCCTTGGTGGCAGGATTGCTATTTTGCAACAACAGTTGACGGTGACTACAGTACAGGCGTGCCCTATGAGGGACGCATTGTGCTTGTCAGTCGACTCTCTTGATCGGCGTTTGTGAGTGATCACGTTACGCAGATCGTTGGAGGAGAGTACCACCTTCGCACCACCATCAGGCGCATGGCAAGGCCAAGCACCGGGGTGGTCAAGTGAATGCTGCACCCCTTGATCCAACACCAAACAGGTGCTCAGATTAGTAGTGGGGGAACAACATTTACAGTGACTTGAACGAACCTCAAATGCACTACCAGAGGAGGCGCGGGAGTTCAAGACCACAGGGTTTTCCTTGCTCGACTCGGTTGCGAACGCAACAGATGCGCCAAAGTGAGACAAGGACTTTGAAGGTTGATTCATTTCTGGCGCAGAAGCACCCGAGTCGACCTTGTACAGCTTACCATCAGCAGCGTGCATGATTGTGAGCGCATGCTTCTGGTTTGCTGCCGGCATAGCACATTTGAGGCGCATGGCCCGTGTTGCCTTAGACTTCTTTGTACTAGCCCGCTGGGACGCATAGCACTCAGAGTCCAAATTCTTCTCGCCACTACAGCGAGTGAGTCTGTCAAAGACAGAGGCCTTCTGTGGCACATCAGAGGTGATGTGTGGGGCATTAGCTGCGCCTCTGCTCCGTCGACGCATCTTCCTCGCCTGAGAGGGAGATGGCTGGGGAATGTGGTCAGTCGCACGTTTCCCAAAGAGATGTACTACACAAGTGGGTGCATCTTGGTTGCTGAGGACGTCAGCAGGAAGGGAAGGCTGTATTTGGCGAGTCTTCTTCGGCTTTGACAGCCGCTTCGAAGGACTCGCACTGCCTTCAGAGATGAACTCCTCATACGCCTGTTAATTGAGGCATACGACCAGCGTCTTGTGGGAGGAGCCCACCTTCTCATCATCAGATTGTGACACAGCTTTCTCGGTGGAGGAGAAAGAGGTCCCCAGCAGAGTCGTCAGCTTGTTTGCCATTAAAATCTTTTGATGTAATTTCAATACAAACAGAACAGTATTACAATATAGGACTTAGACGTAGTCCTCGGAGTACACTTTTATTTATCTGGGTCCCTTGTGCCGATGGAGCGAGTGGTAATGCATTGACTCCTTTGACGATCTGACGATGGTTCTCGGTTCTCTGAAGATCTGGATTGCTCTAGGTGCAAGAGCTTGCGGAGAGAAAGAAGACGTTGAGTGTCTGTATCTGCCTCTCTCTATATGTTGTTGGTGGTTGTACGATATGTCTCTGTCTGTATATCTATATCAGAAGGAGATTATCTCTCTATTTATAGCTTTGCAGGCTGGCTGCTCACACGCGCATATAGGATGCGCCTGTACGCAGGGACGCCACGTGGTGGTTGCTGATGGAAGCGCATGGGCGATGCGCTCTGATTGAGGAGTTGAACCCTTCTTGTTGCTGTCGTAGGCTGCGACTGAGCTAACACGTAGCAATGGAGAAGATCTTTCAGTTGCTGAGATCTTGGGTGATTAGCACCCCTTCATAGGCTGAATCAAGTCAAAGGACGCGTGTCGTAGGTCCATGGCTTGAAGATCTCGGATTTGGTAGGGAGTGGTCTGATAGGATGCGCCTAGGATTGGGCGCATGAGGAGGATTTGGCTCGTAACCTTTAGGAGTCACGAACCAGTCGGGGCGCATGGCTTTTGAGGCGCATGCGGGACTTCAGTAGTGACTTTACTTCTGTCTTTAGAGATCAGAGAAAAAGTCTGAGGCGTACGGCTTTTGAGGTGCATGCAAAGATTTAGGCGCATGGCTGCAGAGGCACATGCGAGATTGTTGGACGACCACGTGGCTTGTAACCGTCGAAGGGGAGTAATGATGATGCTGACATCGGCGACGCTTCATTTTCTGAAAAAGCTGTCAACTGTTCAGTCCTCGAGGGACGTGCTGCCAACTGTGTCAGACTTCAGCATTTAATGTTCTTTGATGGGTGATGGGTTGTTGAATGGGCGCATCGATCGGCATTCCACTAGGCGTATGGGGACGCATGGGGGCGCATCCCTATGAGGTTGATGGGCGTGTCAGTATAATGCACGGTCTGGCCGACGCATCCGCTTTGTATGACACGTCTTTATGGGCCCGACTGTTACGTTCTTTGAGTGCTTTAAATAGCCGTTCTTGACTCGGCTAAATTTGAAGCGTCAGGTTCATCACCATTAATGCAAATTCATTGCACGGGATTCGGAGAGCCAGCCACTTGGCGTATGGGTTTGATTTGTCCGGCCTATAAGTAGTTGCATGGAGAGGGTTTGCTTCTCGTTCTCTCATCCTCCCGAAATAAATTTATTTGCTCAAGCACATTCTGTGGATGAGATGCTCCCGAGGGTGAAGATGCGACGCATTGTCTTTATTTGATGCACTTGAAGGTGACTGTTACATCCAAAAGTCGGAGTCGAGGGCTTCTGAAGCAGGCGGAAGGTGTATGTTGCATCTAAAGATCGGGATGATCGAGCCTCGTCTCCGTTATGCTGGAAGAGCCGCAGATCAGAATTGCGGTGCCCCGATCATCTTCCTTGGGCTTTGGGAGAGCTTCTCCTCCTGCTAGAGTGGGTGTTGCCCATTCTGGTTGGGTGTGAAAGCTGCTCCTTTAGACGCAGGTTGGTTGCGGTGCTCTCCTCTTCCTTGGTTTGGGGAGCACTTCCTCCAGCTAGAGGGTTGATTGCCACCCTCGTTCTGCTCCATAAATACTTCATTTAGTCGAAGCATTTGATGGCACATATGTTGACACTTCATGATGTGCCTGACTGGAACGCTGAAGGACGGCACATAACTGAGCTGCTGAAGGGATGCACATAACTGAGCTGCTGAAGAGATGCACATAACTGAGCTGCTGAAGAGATACGCCTGGCTGAGAGCGCATGGCGGGATGCGCCTGTTTGAGGGCGCATGGTGGTTGCTGCGCCTAGCTGTAGACTTAGGGTCTTTTCTTTGTAGAAATTCTCCTTTGTACAGCTCTTTTTAAGAATGTAATAGACTTTTATATGAAATAAAAATCTTCTTTTAATGTCTATACTTTGCTATGCCAAGTACTTCGTCTGAGGTCCCTGGCGCATGTGATGTTAGGCGCATAGGATTTCTGGTCCTGAAATTCCATACTTCTACAATAACTGTCATTATTTCAAACCCTAACAACTTGTACAACTACCAGGTGATCCATTACATCCATGCAGTATTACTCTCGTGCTTCCAAAGCGAGGCAAGTACACCGACTCGATCTCTTTACTCTGTATTTCTGTCTTGCTTCATGTTCTCATATTGACACGTTGTACACACGATTGTTCATAGTTCATTGTTTATAGTTCATCGTTCATTGTTCACCGTTCATTGATCAGTGTTCTTTACATGTACATTGGGCTAGGGAAATACTACAGATATGTGACCAATCCTATTTTAGCTAGGCATTAACTAATAGCTTATGTCTCACATCGTGTACGTGGGACTCTAAGCTGTACCATTGTTCATTGTTCATTGTTTACCCAGCCGGTCACATACTCTGATAGTTATTTCAAATTCATGTTACACAGATAGTATAGTTCATTGTTCAGTATTTGGTACTATAGTTCATCGTTATTCATGTACCATCGTTTCATATTCTTGCCTTGTACCATAGTTCATATTGTGATTCTTTTTCATGCATTTTAGTTTACATTGTTTAGAGCTTCTTATCGGAGTTGTACTTTGCTTTTCCTGACAGGATATTGCATGTGAGCTTGAGGCCACATGGAGCTTGTGATTGTATTGGATATTACGGAATTTATTTCTTTTAGTTTTCTGGAGATTATATTTTTATGATTTTATTGTATATTTTATTTTACCGGATTTATCTTCGGATGACTTTGTACTAAATGACTTGATGGATACTAGTGATTTTCTGGGAACGTTATATATATAAGCTGTCGATGTTTACATTACATTGTGACTTGGAGTTTTTTTAGTATTGTACAGCTTACTTCGTCATGTCCATCGACGAAGGCTGCGCGTGTCCGACTCGTGTCCGATTATTCGGGAGTGGGTCGTGACATATTTTTAGTGGTGGCCCATGTAGGTCTGTCCTAATGGCACTTAGGCTATAAAGTGTTATTGGGGGACCAGCGGAACTAAGGAAAACTCATCACAGCATAGGATCCGTGGAAAATAATTATGGGAATAGTTTTACTAAGTTGCTAGTTAGGCCTATCTAATCAATTTTGTTTTGTAGGGTGGTTTAGACACGTAACACCGAGATTATCAATTTTCCTGCACTTGAAATTTATGCGGTTATTTCAGATATACATTTTTGCTAGTATAATTATTTGATTACTAATATTTGATCTGTCTTTAGATTTCTCTTAACAGATTATTCTTATTGTTATTCAAGACTTTGTTTTCAATTCAAGATATTATTTCCTATTGAGATTTGTTTTGTAGTCACTTTGTCTTACTGTTGCTTCATATAAAACTTATTATTTTCTAAAAAGCAAACACTTACATTATTTCATCATGATTATGACTTTTAGAACTTATTTGAATTCTCATAAACTCCTTTAAATTTTTATAGACAAAGTTGAGAGTACTCGACGAACTACTATGACGTGGCAGATGCGTACTGCAGTCATTTATCTGAGTTATGAAGACCGAAGGTTCACTGCAGCCAGCTGCGCACTGGCGAGGCATGAGCTCTAAGTCAAAATAATTTCAAGTATTCATAGGTTCTCGAATATTATTGAAGCTAGTAAACTTTTGATCTCTTGAGTTGTTTTGATAATATGGATAAAGTTGACAAAAATATTTGGTAAATTAATATTATTTAAATCATTGAGCCAAAGGCTCATTGCAGCCAGATGTATACTACACTGGGGGGCATGAACTCGAGGCAATGTGATTTCAGATATATATGATTTTTGGATACTATTAAGACTACATCCATGTTATATACCATCTTTTATTTTCATTGACGATTTTACGAGAAATTATCTTGATTTTGGCTATATTTGAATGTCATAAGAGTTTCAAAAAAAAATCATTTTGTTACCCTAGGTTCCTTATATAAATTTCTCTTGGCTTTTCTAGAATGTATTATGACAATGATAATGAACATACCTATATTTATTTTTGGACGGTTTTGTCCTAATGATTTTTCATAATTTTATGACTGTCTTTTTGGGTGCCATTTTTACTATGTGAATCTTTGATTTTTCTCATGTTTAGAATTTATCATACTTGAATATATTTTTTTTAAATGGATCCTTTTAGAAAAATCGAGATTTATTAGTGTATTATTCGATCTATGTTTAATTAATCATTTTCAGTTTTGTATTTTGATTATATTTACCATGCCATTGAAATTTCGAGGACGAATTTTTTTAAAGGGGGTAGATTTGTAACTCCCTGAATCATATTTGGTGAATTTAGGATTTTTTCTAAATTTCTTTTGATTTAATATTGTTTTCTTACGAAAACCTTCGATTATCCTAATTGATTTACTAATATTAAGATTGTCATCTGATTTTCTAATTAATTTCATAGTTATTTATTGATCAATTTATTTGGAGAATAAATGTTTTGGAAACATTTGACAGTTAAAGGAAATAAATTTTTTTTAGTATTAACTAATTAGTGTAGTGGGTTAATTAGTGAATTGGTTAGTTATTTATTTAATTACTAATTAGTTATGTCTAATAATTAGTTATTGTCTAAACTGAAATCTGTTTTGAAGCTGTTAGAATTAAAAATTTAAATTCTTTGAAATCTGTTGATATTTTTGAATTTAAAAATCAGTTTTGAAAACTGTTGGAGAAATATTTAGAATTTTGAAAATATGTTATTAGTTAGTTATTCTCTAACTAATTCAGTTAACAATTAATAATTTGAAAATTTGTTACAGTTTTATCATTTTGCCCACAGATCTATATTTATTACAATCCCTAATACATTCTGACAGTCTGACACACACAACCTTTCTCCCCTGTTCTCTCTCTCTCCTGTTCTCTCTTCATCGATCACCACACCAGTCACTGGCCGACCCCAGCCATCCTCTACCGGCCGAGAGTACCGCCTTCCTTGCCGTGCGCCACCGCCTCGATCGGAGCCGACCGTCGACTGCTCGACATCGCCTCAACTGTATAGCACCTCGACTGCAGTGCCAGTCTTGGAGACCGTACCCTCGCCGCCAGTTCGAGCTACGTGCCCCATCAATTCCCGTGCTGCCCCTTTGGGAACCGAGGAGCCGCTTCGAGTTTCATGCGCGTCCCTTGGTATTCGTGCCGTCTCTTCGAGACTTAAGCCACCGTCGCAGTTTGGAGCACCGCCGTTCGTCGACGACAATCCGAACCCGAGGAGCCACGTCGAGTCGCCGGGTCCACCATCCTCGGTCATTGGGGAGTCTCGCCGACCGTCCGATCTGCTCGTAGCCGACTGAGCCACTGCATTTCCACCGGGGAGCCGTCGTCTCTTCACCACTGCTCAGACCACCGCAGCGCCACCGCTGGGATCTGAGCCATCGCCCATCGTCCAGCCGCCGTGGTCGGATCTTCTCGCGGATGACGCTAGGTGAGCATCTCTCCCGATCTACTCGAACCCCATTCATTCTTGTTTCTAGGGTTTTGATTTTGGGATTAGGGTTTGTATTTGGGGGTGTTTCTACGGTTCGTGACTGGGACAATGAAGTGTGTAGAAGAACCTAGGGTTTCCTTCGAATTTTCCAGAGGAAGAAGAAAGGTTCATGTGCGGTGGTGAAGTAAGACAGGAGGAGCTCGGGATTTCACTGGTTAGGGTTAGGGTTTCGAAGGCTTGAGGAAGGAGAGGAAGACCTAGGGTTTTGGACACTAGGTTGAAGAAGAAGGAAGTGAGTTAGGGTTTCCTAACACTAAGGAGGAAGGAGAAGCTCAGGATCTAGGGTTGTGGACGGGTTGAAGAAGAGGAGGAAGAAGAAAGAAGGGAGGCTGAGCTCTGTCGGGTGAAAAGAAAAATTGAGAAAAAATTGTGAGTGAGGAGAGAGAATAAGAGATGGTTTTATTTGTTAGGTTTTGTTTGAAGTTGGGCCGGGTCTTGGCCTAGAAGACCTGGGCAGGAAATAAAAATTACAGTTAATATATATTAGGATCTTTATTTAAATAAATGGTTAGGTTTTATTTAGATTGGTTTGGGCCAGTTGTAGCTTGGCTAGTCGGATTGGGGCTGGCTTGTTTTGGTATGGGCTGATCTTTAGTATTGATGTATGGAAATTGGAAATGACAGTAGTTTAGTTGGTTGTGGGCTGGAATGAGTTTTTGGGCTGAAATTATTTATGTTTATTAGGCTAGGCCGGGTTATGGGCTTAGTTATGTATTAGATATTGGCTGAGTGTTATTTTAGGTGTACGCACAAGTTTGGGTTTTATTTCATTATTATCATTTAAGACTGTTATTATTAATTTTAGTAAATAATTAGTGAATTTTGCAAAATGTATATATTGTAGCTAGATTATATAATTAGCAAGTTATTTTTTAAACATTTATTAATAAATGATATTTGGTTAAATATATGGATTAAATTTTATTTACAAGTAATTGCTAAGATTTTATTTGCTATCATTTTATTATTATATATATATTTCCAAATATATATAGAATTAATTACAAATGCTTTGAATAAATATTCTTGTTTAAATGTCTACTTTCTACTTCAAATGTATTACAAACCTAAAATAGCATTAGAGTTCTTTTTCTAATAAAATTTATAATTGCCAAATATTTCTACTTCTAAAATGTTTATTTGCTAGTGAAAATGTTTCTCAAAGTTTATAGAATTACGATTATTATTTTGCTAGCAAAATGTTCTAGTATTTTCTAAAGTGATTTCCTTATTAAATATAGCTTAAAGATTATTTTGGTTAGGCTATATTAAATATTTTCAAAAGCATTGTTAGCTATTTTTGCCTATAAGTATTAGAAATAGTTAGATAACTGTCATTATTTCAAACCCTAAGAACTTGTACAACTACCAGGTGATCCATTACATCCATGCAATATTACTCCCGTGCTTCCAAAGCGAGGCAGGTACACTGTCTCGATCTCTTTACTCTGTATTTCTGTCATGCTTCATGTTCTCATATTGACACGTTGTACACACGATTGTTCATTGTTCATAGTTCATCGTTCATTGTTTACCGTTCATTGTTCAGTGTTCTTTACTTATACATTGGGGTGGGAAAATACTACAGATATGTGACCAATCCTATTTTAGCTAGGCCTTGACTCATAGCTTCGGTCTCACATCGTGCACGTGGGACTCTAAGCCGTACCATTGTTCATTGTTCAGTGTTCATTGTTTACCCAGCCGGTCACATACTATGATAGTTATTTCAAATGCATGTTACACAGATAGTATAGTTCATTGTTCAGGATCTAGTATTATAGTTTATCGTTATTCATGTACAACCGTTTCATATTCCTGTCTTGTACCATAGTTCATATTGTGATTCTTTTTTATGCATTTCAGTTTACATTGTTTAGAGCTTCTTGTCGGGGTTGTACTTTACTCTTTTTCTGACAGGATACGTTGCAGGTGAGCTTGAGGCCAGATGGAGCTTGTGATTGCATTGGATATTGTAGGATTTATTTCTTTTAGTTTTCTGGAGATTATATTTTTATGATTTTATTGTATATTTTATTTGACCGAATTTGTCTTCGAATGACTTTGTACTAAATGACTTGATGGATACTGGTGATTTTTCTGGAAACGTTATATATATAAGCTGTGGATGTTACATTACATTGTGACTTGGAGTTTTCTTAGTATTGTACAGCTTACTTCGTCTTGTCCATCGACGAAGGGGGCCGTGTTCGACTCGTATCCGATTATTCGGGAGCGGGTCATGACACTAATACACCCACAACATCTATATACAATATACTACCACTCATCCAAAACACAAATCACTCAACAAACCACACTAGTCTCAAGTCAAATAGGATGGCATGATCTTCCCAACTCTCTCACCTTCACAACACACACTAAACTACCATCTATACAACATCAAACACACACTATCACATATCCTCTTTCAATCTCACTTCTCTCTACTAACCACACATCCTTATCTCATTCAAACACACACACACAATTCTAACATATTACCTAACAATAATATATATTCTACTATCATACATATTCTTGATAACCTATGATACCTACATTCACTTGATATCCATACTAAACAGGCTCATAGGATACACAAAATGTCCATATTATATAGTCAGTTTTCTACTTAAAATCAATACTACACCTATTAGACCTATTCACTAAATTCTAGGATTAAATTATGTCGTAGCACTTCGTATTAGCTATCCGAATCTTCAAACGGATCGCATTTTCGTGTCCGAAAGCTCCCGAAATTACGAAAACACGAAACGCGTTCGTCTTTCGGACAACTAACACCCAAATAGTTTTACAGAAAGTTCTAAAACAATCTTGGCCTATTAATATATATATTTGGAAATCTAACTTCGATACGGTTCTTTTAAAAAAGTGGAAGATTAATCGGAGTCTTGAGCTAGGAGTTATGGCATTTCTAAGTTGCTCTGACTACTAAAAACGTGGATGAAAATTATGACGAATTTGGGTTTTTTTTGACAAAAGAAACACAACTAACTATATTACTAGGATACAAACTAGATTATCTAACTCACTAACTGAACACTAACACCCACACTCTATCACATACACACAAGACACACACACACACACACACACACACACACACACACACACACACAACACACATATATATATATATATATATATATATATATATATATATATACAAAAAATCCCAAATCAGTCCATATCCAAATATAACAATATTGATATTTTACATAAAAATAGGGCTTGTAAGCCATAATACATAGATTCAAACATTGGTATCCAAATGAGAACAAACCTAAACATCATAACCATGGTTAATATACTCTCTAACACATAAAAATTTGAAAAGAAGACAAATAAGCCTATGGGGCAAAAACACAACACATGGTGTGCCCCCTTTGGAATCTCTCCATAGGGGATACTAAACATATCCCAAACGCCTAAAGAGGACTCAAAAGAGCCTCTAAAATATTTCTAATGGTGGTTCATGCATGGGGTGGTTCCTATGGGTTCAAAACTAACAAATATGCAAGGGAAAGATGAAATAGAGAAGGTTTAGAGAGAGGAGAGATACCAATTGGGAGTTGATTCCTAATGAATAACCCAAAGGATACGAATCTGACACGGACTCTTCTAGCAAATGGACACCCCTTCTTGCTCCTAGCTCCACAATCCTTGTAGCTTCCTCTCCTTGCAAGAATAAGAGAATTTGGTGGAGAAAAGAGAAGATTTGAGAGATAAATCAATTGGATTTGCTCTCAAGATTGGAAGAACACTAAAATGAGAATGGAGGCTACTTTACAAATGAAAAGAGATGGAACCCTCTCTTGGCTTCCATAAGGATTAGGTTTAGACCAATGGGAAATGTCTAATATGCCCCTAATAGATCCCCTTTGGTTAATCTAAATCATCCAAATGTTGGGGTCAAAAGGGTCAAGTTTCTAATCTCTAAATGACTAAACTTGTCATGTGGTTTTAGTCTAAATGCACTAGCCTAATAAGATGAGTTTGTGGGCCGTGCTTAACTATCTTTGGGTCCCGACTAGAGTCTAAACTATCCGGGTCACTAACAAGTCAAAACTAGACGAAACTCAAAACCCGGCTAAACTAATCCCAAGTACAATATTAATAAATAAATATTCACAAAAATATTAGAATATAAAATGACAAATTTACCCTCTATTTGAAAATAGGCAGTTACAATCCTACCCCTTAGAAAAATTTTGTCCTCGAAATTTGAAATGGTTGTACTCTTCTTTAGGTCAAGCCCCCAACAATCAAAGTACTAAATTCTATCCAAAGTTATACAACATACAATTCTATAGAATGGGAACAAACATGCATGGTTTTAGTCTCTACAGTATCATGTTATTGCAGTCTCTAATGGAGTTTTTCTATTAATCTAGCATGATCATCACATATGCAAGCTAAAGGTACTAAGAAAGCAATCAAACATCAATGGGTGGAAAGAAATAGGAAAAAAGGAAGAACAAGGCCTAACCTCCTAATCTACCTGCAGTGTGGGTCTCCTCGAACGTCATGGCAAAAGCCCTGCCCTGGCGGGTATATCTCGTGCTGGTACGGGATATTATGCGGTGCTACAGATGGCTAGCTCCTACTCTCTTCTCCAAAAAACCCAAGTAACATCTCTACTGATACCTGCTCTATTATAAGGGTACCCTCTATAGGGTATCTATTCTGTAATTCGATAACCATACTTGTCCACCCAGAATCAAGTTATCAGAATCCTCGTCACGCCAGTAAGTATGGCTGCAATAAACCATAGGGTCCGCAACTAAGGTACATACCTCTAGGATCGTGGTATCTAACATTTTCGAATTGTTGTATGCTTGGCTACGAAAACCTTAAATTTCCACAACCCGAGAATACATCTAAAATCGACCTATGTCCTCGCCATGCCTGCTAATATGGCTTAGAAGACTCTAGATTCATAATCGAAGCAACTTAGTCCAGAGATTTATCTTGATAGAAAATCAATGAACACTAAGAATTAAGTTCAAACACGGACAAGGAAGAATAGACAGAAACAGTTGGAATTAAATTTTGGGATAGTTTATCATGAGATTCTCAAGGATCGTCCCTGGAATCTTCTCAAGAAGTCCTAACTTGATTGAGTATCGTTAGCCTATAGCCTATATCTTCTAAACCTATAGCAGGCTCGTAGCAGCACTCTAAGTCGAGCACCACTACGATATCGTACTGCTTGCGACTTTTGACCTACATAGGCCACCATTAAAAATGTGTCACGACCCCACCCGAAGTAAGGGCACGAGTGCGAGACAATGTCCCAGTCTATGCTGCAGAAACAGGACATGGACGCTGTCTAGGTTTACAATCTAACAACATTTATAATATCAAAATCTGTCAAAAATGGTCAAGTTCGAACGGAGGACAAGCAATGACAATATAATATACTCAATCACAAACTCTAAGAAGATAGATGATACTGAAAGATAAAGACAACAAGATATGAAAATATTATCCTAAAAATCCAACATAGAATAATACAAGTCCAAAGTCTCAGAGTCAACAATCTCAAATATAAATACTAAATAATAACAAGCCAAAGTGTAATCTGGAGACAAAGTACAGTACTAAACTAATCTAGCCAAGCTACTCCAATGCCTCATCGGCCGGAGCTAACCCTTGTTGAACTAGGGTCTCCAAGTCTAATCCAACTATGTCATGGAGACCATAGTAGGTAGGACACTCCTCCTCGCCATAATCTTTAAAATTTTGTAACATATCAAGTCAGGATGGAACGAGCACAAATCTCCAATAACAATTCTAGTTAGACGATATTGAAAATGTAGTATTAAATAGAGAATATACAAGGTAAAGTGGTACGTACATGATCATGGTAAGGCATAACAAGATGTAATTGAATTTAAGAACAAGAGAACAG